>CAEGAE010012857.1:0-23460 GCA_903067095.1 Girardinus metallicus | reverse complement strand
TGGGGTTAAGTGCCTTGCCCAAGGGCACATCGACATGGGGCAGGAGGAAGCTGGAATTGAACCTACAACCTTCCGATCACAAGACAACTACTCTTCCCACAGAGCCACAGTCGCCTCATATACAAACGACCACTACTCATATTTTTATTTTTTTAAATCATCTTCCTTAACGGTGAGGCTGCCTGGCTAAGAACTCCTCCAAACAGCTTGTTGCTCTGAAAGCACGTTAGGAACCGTGACTCACGAGGCGGCGCAAAATGCGCATCCAGAGGCAGAACATACCCAGACTGACTCGCCTAACGAGGACACACACACCCGTGCACCACCAGAAGAGCGCCCTGCTGACAGATGTGGAGCCACGTTGATGAAGGAGGCCGTTTGTTCGCAGATTCAAACGGCTGATGAGGGGGGAGCGACGGAGAGACGACAAGAAACGCCGCCTCAACGCGGACGATTCCCTCACAGCAGAATCTGATTCATTGAAGCGCGTTTTACAGAAAGCAAATGTGTTTAATAAAGATGCTTTTGTGCTGTTTTCAGCCTCTAGGAAGGGAGTATTTACATCTCTTAACTTGAGGATATGATGTCCTCCAAGGTAACTCCAGGTACGTTTTTGACATGATGCAAAGCTCAAAAAAGTTGATCTGCTTCCCCTTTAAACGCATGAAAAGGTAAGGTGTTTAATTAATACGAAAGGATTCTGCAAAACAGTAATAGTAAGTAAGCCTTCCCTGTGCGCTTTCCATTAATGCAAAAATAAACCCGAGTTTCATTCATGTCTGTAACGCAGGCTGACTGAGTTTAAAACTGCCGTTCTGCGTCGTTAGAGACGCAAATAAAAAGCAGCAGATGGAAACAGACGCTCATCAGGCTTCTGTTTCGTTGTCCACGACACTCGTTATGAAGGACATAATGAAGAGCTCATCAGTTGTTGATAAGCAAACACTTCATAATGACCTTTTCCGCTAGCGCTCTGATAGTTAGGAACGACGTACCATCAGCGCGTCGTCTGCACGCCGGCTCTTAACGCTCGCAGGAAGGAGGGAGGCCAGGATGAAAACAACCAACAGCCACCGGGGAGGAGGACGAAACGCCGATCCCCTCCGTCACACTGTCCCGCATTCCTCATGTAATGCAAGTGTGTGTTTGTGTGTACTTGAACCCCTCTAAATCTCATATTAATTATAATCAGATTGGTTATTGATCAGAGGGCCAGTCTGAGTATTGATCTGGCTTGTGCAGCCTGGTAGCGGGTCATGAAACCATGTTTGTGTCTGGAGACAGAAGAAGAGAGGAGGAAAGTCCCTTCGCTGAAGTTATAGTGTTAGAATATGTCCAATCACACCTTTGCTGATGTCAAACAACTATACTACTTATTTTAGGCATGTTAGATTTTTGTAAAGAAGTTTTTAGCAATAAAATCCATCAGAAGGTTGCGATGCATCCAGAAGCTTCCGCCAAAGTCCTAACCAGCACTGGGACGATGGATGAAATCCCTGCAGCCAGCAAAGAGTTTGTATGGATTTCGGTAGGCCTAGCAGCAGCCAATCAGAGTGGAAAGAAATATTCTTGTTCTGTGCAATTTTCTGACGTTAGTTGTTAAATCTTGCACAAAATGACCAGATAAAAGATGTACAACAATACCAATTTAAACTTTGACCTATTTGCAAGACTGAGCCCTGCAGCATTAAAACATGGATAGAACTGCAACTGTATCAATCATAACTCTTCTTCTCTTCTGTGTGTCTGTCAGTTTCTGGTGGTGCAGCTCTGTGCTGCCTTCAAGAGAATGGGACATCAGAGTATCATCCATAAAATTTCACCCACATGGAGTTTACCGTGTAAACCAGTGCTTCCAATGGAAAAACAAAAGTTCCAGATTCTTTTAATGCCATATAAATATGAGACAGAAACATGGATTATATCTTTATATAGACCTATTGACTGATAGATTAATTGTTTTACTGGACACAAATTACAAAGACCAAAGTTGATTCTTTGTCAAATCCTAATGAGTCAAATTGAAAGTGTCATGGAGTCATCAGTCTCATGACATTAACACTGACATGAAAAATAATATTGAAGACATAAATATGTCAAATCTAATTAAAAACATAAATAAGTGATAAGTTCTTTACTGTTATTGACTATAAGACATATTTCTTCTTAGTACTAGATGTTGTCTCAACAAACTCATGGCACTTCAACAATATTATTTGAAATATTTATCTGAAAACAGTGTCTGATTATTGTTCGAAAGGTCTTACCATACCAGCTTATTCCTCTGTATTTACTTTAGTTTCTAAGTTTATCCTTGCATTTTGTTCTTCATTCATTTCCATTTGGTTTTCTTTGATTAGTATTATCCTCTCTTGGTTTATTGCTATGTCCTCTTTAGTTTCTTTCCTGTTGCTGGTTTTATTTTATTGTTTTTACTGACGCCAGTAATCTTCACTCATGCTATTCACCTGCTGCGCCGCCTAATGTGTGATGTGTGTTTCACATCATGTGTTGATTCGCCACTCATATTGATTTTTCGCTGTTCAACGTCGGATTCTCTGTTTTTATGCCCTGACTCACATCTAGTTTGTCACTCCGCTCTACATTCCGGTTCTCCAGTTTTTGAGTTTTGCACGTTTTTTTTTTTTAACCCCATGCGGTGCGGAGCTGTCGGAAAGCGTATCGAGGGAAATAAACAGACTGATGTAAGCTTTCTAAAACAACGGAAGAAATCCCGGTATTCTGATGATTGAAATTCAAAAGTGCTGTGACAGTTTCATACCGGATTACAACACCCATGTTAACTGTATAAAATAAACGCTTTCTATCGTGGTATCACCCATGGAAGTATTTCTTCATTTAACTTAGTTCATTTTTCTGAGGCTTACACAGTGAGGGTATCGTGATTTTAGTAATTACATGTTTATAAGAGTGATATTCTGTTGTCCTTTCATGGAAGCGTGCAGCATCCAGATGGACAATAAAACACTTTTTAATATAAGTTGCTGCTTTGACATGACTACAGCACTGCCAAAACATATGTACAAAAAACATCAATAAAACATAAAATATTTGAAAATCAGACACCAGACAAGTGAATTACAGCAAAATCATCAGCCGGTGTGATGTTGAACTGATGCGGTGAGGCTACCAGTAGCAGGAGAAGCTAACAAACACTGAACTAAAGGAGAGCTGCCATCGTTACAGTTGCAGCCAGGCATATTTTAATGTTACACAATACCGTTTTAGCAAGTTGCTCAAAGTCTAAACTGGCATTGTTGTGCATTCACAAGTTCACTTCCGAGCAAACGCCCCCCCAAAAGAATCTCGGCACCCCCTTTTGTAAAAGTTTCCGCCAGTGCCCCCTGCCGTCCTCTGAACGCCCCCCGTTGAGAAATGCTACTCTAGAGTTTAGATCAGGGCTAAAACAAAAAGTCCAACCCGGAGTGGCCTGAACCCACAGGTATTGTGTCAGAGGCCAATTAGCCACAAGAAAATCTCACATATTTTAATTACGGTTTCAGTTTTTAAACCGTTATTTAAGTAAGCAGGGTACCTTCTTCCATTTGTAGCTTTTGCTTATCATCTTCCAGCTCCATCTTGTTGCTTGTTGTAACTGCTTCTTGTGCAAATGATCTGGGATGTTTGACTGATGGGATCCTATCTCTGCTGTACGGAGGTAGGATGGGTTCACTGTACAGCTTTAAGCTTGACAAACTGATGGCTTCACTGCGGAAGGTATATTTGCAGTGACATTTTAGACAGCTGTTTCAAGGTGCTAGAACCATTTCAGTTTGAGTCGTTTCAATTTCCTAAGGTTAGCTGATGTCTGACTAGCTGTGGCGTCGACCACTCTGGGTTCATTCACTTTTGAAAAAGCTCATCATGATATCTTGGATATTAACTTCCAAGAACAATACTTAGAAAACATACAAAGTAAGCCTTTAAACCGCTGCACTGGCTCCTTGTAAAAAGACATATTTCAAAATCCTGCTGCAGCTCTATAAGGGTCTAAATGGTCTCGGGCCTAAATGCATGTAGTTACTTGTTATGTATGAACCATGTAAGCAGGTCCCTCAGGTCCTAAGAGACCTCTTTACTCAGTGTTCCCAGGACCAGAAATAAATCTGGGAAGACAGCATCTAGTTTCCATGTTTTCTAAGGCTCTTTTTAATGGAGTTTGTTTAGGGAATCTGGACTGCATTGCTACATCAAAATCTACAATAGATGCAATTTCTTTTATACATTAGTGAACTCTTAGAGTGAGAATCCCAACAATAAATAGACTGGTCACACATGGAATTAAATGTTCTACATTGGTAAAATAGTATTTAAAACTACGTGCATTTCCATTGCAAATCTTTGGCTATATTTCGCTAATGTCGAAAAAACAAAATTGCACGATTTTGATGTTCCCATTAATAAAGAATTTAAAAACACACATGAACAAGTTTGTTCCCACGCTAAGACATTGAAAATTATGGCATCCTCTAAACAGTTACATGAGATATATTCATAATTCAGTCATGGCGCTAGCGCTTATCAGCTATTAGCCAATCAGAGGAACAGCTACATATGTATTGGGGAAATTGTGATGGGCGATTTTACAGAAGAGCTAATGACTCAACACGTTCTAATGAGACATCTACCACTTCCCGTCGTCTTCCACATCGTTTTCGCCAGTAGTAACATCCGGCTGTCGAACACGTGACTTGTGTGATGAGAAAAAAGTGTTTCCATTGCAGTTTTCCAAAATACATCTATCTTGAAAACTCACTTAATTCCTGTGCAAAAACGTTTTATCGAAAAATGTCAGTTTCTTTCAAAATTGGCACGTTTCCATTAAGCAAATTTATTTTCAGAATTTCTAAAATCTTTATTTGCAAAAACATTTTATGGGGGATTTTTGATTCTCCACTGAAAAATTGCCAAAATGTTGTCTTGGCTCGTTCTCACGAACCCAATATTTTGTGTGTCTGACTGTATCACCATATCCCTGGTAAGAACTTTGGCTAAATCCATAGTTGTTTAACTTTCAATAAATTTTAATGGATTTCCTTTGACTAATTCTGGTTACGTACTTCTTTTTCTCTGTAAGGACCTATGAGTAGTCCTCTGTACCAGTTGTACCTGGCTTTCCTCTCCATAAGCACGAACCACAGATACACGTGTTTCAAGCTGTCACTTCCAGTCACAGTGGACATGAAAGCCCAGAGCTCATTTTCCGTGCACCATCCAAACTCATCAGACAGACAACTGGGAAATTGTTGAAAGCAAAAGGCGCTCCAGATTGGGTCTTTAAGGACTAACAGCCATTTCAGTGTGTGAGAGGGATGGGATGGCAATAAACAGAACAGCTTGATGGCCTTCTTGTCTTGGCACGGCCTCTGTTCGTCTAAATCTTTTTTTCCTAATTTCACAGCTTGACTCTTATTCCTGCCTCATTACGCTGTGAGCAGAGAGAATAGGCTGTGTGAGTGCAGGAGACGTGAGATCACCTTCTCGGTTTCCAAGGAGCGATTCCGTGCCCGGCCGCCGGAGCGAGTATGAAGCACGGCGAAGTCAGAGCACACAAATACACACACACACAAATAAGACTCGGGAAGAGACGCTGAAAAATCACCAAGAAAGTCAACATCGGTTCAGAACGAAACGCCTTCGTATTTTACAGAGTGGAAACTGTTTCTCTTATTCACGAAGGGACAGCAGCAGCGACGCGGAGAGAGAGAAAAAAACTTGCGTTCGGCGACACGAGGGAAGAGGAATGAAATGAAGATGAGAAGATTCAGCTTGGGAATAATGAAGAGATAGCAAAAAAAGAAAGAAGAGCCCATTGAAAAGGAGAAAAAGTTGTTCAATACGCTTTACTTTTTTAATCCCATTACAGTTCAAAGGAATCTTAACAATTAGCTTGTCCGTGTTAAATTACTACGTCATCCCTAACAGTAGACTGAGACTTGCACACATGAAAATGTTATCCTTACTTCCCCGTCTGCTGTGTTCGTTCCCGTTTGTTCTTCGTTACCAATCACGGTACCATCTGCTTCTTAATATTTTTCATAGTCACTGCAAATAAGGCTCATTTTATTTGGACTCACCTGGAGTTGTGATCTGTAGAACTTCTCTTCGTCAAACTTTATTTTACTTTTTTTATCAGTGAATGAAAAATTTAGGGTTCCAACTCCATCTTGAAAATATGAGGGCAACTAAAGCGGGAAAAAAGCATTTGAAGACTATTTTTTTATTAGTTGCAAGATGACAAAATCTAAATGAAAAAAAAAAATAGAGTGGACATATTTTTACAAAAACAATAAAAAGGTATTAAAGTCTACATGCTTTGCTTTAAGCGTCCGTATTTAGTGACTGTCGCTCTAACCTAACCTGTGTTTCAGGACATGTTAAACATATAAAACAGACATGAGAGAAGCCAACTTCTAGTTGTTTTTAATAACTTATCTGGAAATGTAGAAGAAATGTAAAAAAAAAAAATACAGAGTAAGGAAAATTATGTTATCAACTGGAATAAAAGTCCTGAATAGTTCTGCCAGGCGACGCCGACAACATTCGTTGGCGTGGGCCGTTAACGGTTTTAAAAATGAAGCCAGAGGAAGAACTAACTCTCCAAGAAGCAAGAAATTCATTCATGCTGTTACAACGTAGAGCTAAACTCTTGTGCATGCAGGTTATCTTGCTCCGTCGCCATTATGTACTCTTACACTTTAATTTGTTTGGGCACGAATTCTTCGTGCCCGTTTCACAATTCAAAGAGCTGTTAGAAGAGCGAATTGACCTGGAGCAGCTTCAGAAAATAGCAGGATGAAAATATCAGAGAAAAGCTAATGGCCTTTTCTTTGTCCTTTTGAGAAATTTAACCAAAGTCAAAAACATTTAAAAAGTATCTTAAAAATCTAGGTAACAGATGTCACTTCAAAGGTAGTAAATTTAACTGCACTAATGGTGTTAAGTAGTAACATAAAGAGCCAGTAAATAGTAAATGTTACTTTGTGTTTGTTTAACTGAGTAAACCCAGTTTTAGTGTGTGTATTTAAAGTTAATGACCTCGCTGCAGGAAGACGAAAAATAAAACTTTTGATCGCTGGCTGGAGATCAAAAATTGGCAACAGATTTGTTATTGGTGCTAAATGGAACGCGTTTATTCTTATTTTGTTGGTCGTAAAATGCAGGAAGGAGAAAAGTGTTGTTTGCTGCCATCGCAGAAACCTGTGTGAGGCTGTGAGGGTTTGCAATAAGGCCACGTGTAAAAAGTAAAATACTCAATATGTTCAAGATAATCGTTGGTGTGTTTGTTTCGGTTTTGAAAGTAAAATAAATTTTCAACTTTTTACCTTGTAGAAAATTCCATAATTAGTGTCATATTAAAATGTCGGCTTATGTTGATGCTTCTTCCGTCAAGATATATATAAAACATATGGATGAAATCATTAAAGTGTGTAGTCCTGGACAAAAACAACAACAAAAAACTTTATAGTATACATTTATATTATGTTTTGAATACCAAAGTGTGAATAAAAAACTTTGATTCTGGCAAAACAATGACATCGCAGCATATCCCATTGTGCCACAGCAGTTATTCTTCTCTTTTTATGCTTTTGGACGGTATTTTTGCAATGTGCTAGAAACAATAAAAAGCATGGCATTGCATTAACTTTTCAATAACATTCAGATGTTTTTCTTATTTGACTGTACTGTCAATATGCTTTCTGGAGTTATGTTTGCAATTGCAATTTTCAGTTGAGTAATTGAAAATTGCTAAACATTTGAAAGCCTTTTAACATCACTATGGGACATTTACAAATCCTGGTTGAAAAAAAAAATTATGGTACATCAAATATTCAGTGTAAATATCGTACAAACATTTGACGTATTTAAAATAAGACTTTATGCTGGTTACCTGGCTTCGATAAAAATGCTGTAAAGAGATGTGCTTTTATGACAACAAATAATATCTAGCTGATTAGGGCACACGACTGATATCTTATAAAAGCTACTCAGTCTAAGTAGAGGCAGAAAGAAAAGGATTTAGGTTTTCAGAAAAAAGATACAATCAAATAAAATCCTACCAAAACCTGAAACAGTGATTTTACGTGCTCCAACAGACAATTGCAACCGAAACCAGAGTTAGCTAACCTTCTACTTCTCTTTATTCCTGCCATATTTCTCAGTGACCCAGATAGCAGCACTAGCTGACGGGGTTTACAGTATTCAATCTTAAATGACAACAAAAATAGACAGATTGGAAATGATAACCAGAGGCTTTGTTTTGAGCTTTAAGCTAAGTACAGATCTCGACTTTAATGTGTCCATGTCATGCTTTCCACTCATACTTGGGTATATTAGATGTCTGCATGCAGTGCGCATTCAAATACTATTTATTAGGACAAACTTACTTTTAACAGCTGAACTTTAAAACAGCAGCTAAATCTGAGATGGTGACTGCAGGTAAAAACCAGCCTCTCATTCTGCGCTTCACGTCATCCAGAGGGTCTGGAACCTCAGTTGTTGAGAAACGATTGCTTCCTGGAGGCGTGGACTCTGTTGAAGTTTTAAATCGCTAACGTTTGTCTGTGATGCATGTAATGCGCCAGTTTGACGCTGACTGGAAATTTTCTGTGGCATAAACAGCCATCCTCCACTGCAAAGAGAAAAGAGCTAAAGGAACTGTTAACATTAATTCAGTATTTGGAAGTGTGGCCAATGCGATATGAACGGTTTCGGTCACTTCCTCCGCTGCCATTGCTAAAACAGAAAAATAATGTCACTGTTCACAACTTCTCCTTCTGTTTGCTGAGTAGCTCGATAGAAATTCAACCAGAGAAATCCAAGTCAATGGGAGAAATCCAACACGGAGCACTGAAGGGAGATGAGAATCAAGTGGAAGGCAATGGCCTCGCTACATTGCTGTTAATCTTCACCTCTTTTCTCTTGTATTACTCTGCTTCCTTTCATTTCACTGGTGTAAAAATGTAAACTTATGTTCCAACTCCTAACACAAGATAATTTGAATCGTCTATTTGTAAGAAAAGCTCAATTTTATGAGCATCATTAAAACAAAAAGCCAGGAAATAAGTACTAAGTGTTTGACCCTCATGCCTGCAATGGGTGTTGAGTGGTTCTTTTCATTCACTTTGTCCTTCTGAGTGATCAGTTTTATTACAAAAACCCCAAAAATCCTTTGTCCCACCTGTTCCTGTAAAAACTCATCTACTGCTGTTGCCCCTGCATTTCAAAATTACCTTGATACAAATCAAGTGAATTTTTTTCTCATTCCAACTTTGATATTCACCGAAAAGCAAAATATTCCACAAACACTTGTGGAAAACACACGGGTTATGAAGAGCAATAGCCAACATAAAAAATTCAACTGGAAAATAATGGATTATTACAGATCCATCGATTACAGATTTGCCACCATGTTACAGTCAGTATTTGCAAAGATTTTAACCTGCTGACCGTTGAACCCTATTTACGTTCAAGAACTATGTTATATGAAGGACAATGGTTAAAATATTAAAAATTTGTAAAATATATTGTGTTCTAAATACGACATTGTTATCTTAAATTACCACATAGTGTGCTGTATTTTTTTATTTCGTTTAAAATAGGGACGTGGTGCATACATCAGAGAGCAGTTGCTGTTAGAGACGGTTGTTCCAACTCAAAACAAACCAGCAAGAATAATAATAAAAATAAAAAAGGCATTTTAAGCCAGCTGTTAGTGTCGGTACTACCAACATGTAATAGTTTCTTTAGAGATTAAGCTCTAAAGTTATATTAAAACTCACGGTAACTCAGAAAAACGTTGTAATATTCCTCAAGACATGTCTCATAGGAAGAATATTCCAACGGTACCTGTTGTAAATTTAAAAAAGCTTTTATGAGAATGTTACTCTCTTCACCTCCATGGAAACGCTGACAGTGAAAGTCTACGAGATCCTTAATCTATTTCTACTGAAGTCGAAATAATTTTTTTTTTCTGTAATTAAACACAAACTTGACAACACTCTGAAATTCAGCGTTAGTGGGTTTGAATATCATGAAGGTACAGAATTGCTGTTACGTTTAACAGAAAATACGACTTCAGAGGAGCATAATCACCTCTGACTGAAACAACAGACTGAAGATATTCAACTAATGAGAAATGTTTTGGATCCTCTGACTACAAAGCTTCAGGTTTAGCTGAGCGTCCAAACAGAAAGATGGGGTGCATTGCTATTGCTGTGATGTCAGTTTCACTTTTAGTTTCAAGCTTTAAGCATGCTGATGAGAGTGAAAGTTCATCGGTGAGGACCTAGTTACAATAGTGTTGCATCACATTAAGTAATATCATTGGTGCAAAATTAATTTTGAGGTTGCTTTGACGGTGACTGGTAATGATATACGTGTGGTTTACATTACATATGAGAGCTTCAGTTTTAAATCTTTTTTTAATTTTTAAAAACATATATGTAAAAAATTTGTGGCAGCCTGGATTAATTAGTTATCAAATGATGCATGGTATATATTGTTCAATGTGTGGGCAAGGCAACGATGAAGCATTATTTACCTTAGACAGTGTATATGTGTGTATGTGGTTGGAACGAAGCATGAAGGCTAAGGAGTGTTAGGGTTTTTAATAAGTCTTTCTTTAATGAATATAATCTTACTAATGTGCTCTCATCCATCACTTTAATGGTTCTTGGTACCTCGCGTAAATTAACTTGATCGTCCTGTAAGTATTTGTAGTAAACAAACAGAATCATGCTGATCTGTGGTTTCACAAACATCTATAATCCATTTAAAACGCTTTAATCTCTCCACTTGCAGCAAAAATGAGCAAAACACAATGTCATGTAAAGACTGAAGCCTGTGACTGTCACTAGCGAGTCGATGTATCGGTTTTTCCACTTTAAGCGTTAAATAGGATAGACAGGAACTACAGAAAGGAAGCTAAGGTGCTTATTGATTGAACTAAAAAAAAAAACAACAGCTCTTCAATTTGTCTTTAGAATTCATTGTTCAACAACTCCAGTGTAATTATCAATTTCTGTCTAATCTAGAATTTCTTTATGCTGTTCCAAGCTGCATAATTCATATAACCCATTTGGATCAGAAGCCATGGATAGATATGTAGATAGCTAACTAGATTAACAGCTAGACAGATGACTAAATAGCTGGATCCATAGCTAGCTAGATACATAGACAGAGCAAGTGGCTAAGTAGCTATATAGATAGGTCGCTAGATTGACAGCTAGATAGATAGCTAAAGAACTAAATAGACAGAGAGCTAGGTAGCGAGATAGATAGCGAGAAAACAGCGATACTGAAGGCTAGATAGACGACTAGATGGCTAGTAGTGATAGTGAGATAGACAAACAAACAGCTAGTTTGATAGTTACATAGCCATTAAAGTGTAATATAACAGGTAAATTTATTTGTACATTCAAAATCACATTTAGAGGAGGCATCATGGGGTACATCGCAGAACTTAACACATCCTCTGTTACATTTGTTCTTGGCCATTAGATGCACTTCCAAATATTTACCAGATATTGTTTATCACTAAGAGCCTCTGACAGCTGACATGTTAATCCTCGAGTGCTGCCGGGGCAACAGCTCCAGCAAATAGATGCAAAGACAAACAGGACTCCAGCTCTCCTCTCCAGCTGTGTGCATTTTCCTTTTCTTTTACTTATACTTTGTGTTGGCTGTTGTTTTTGATAATGTTTGTCAAGATATGTATGCCGTTCACAGCATGCTACAGCAATCTGAAGGCAATTTGACGGTGCCAGCTATTGTGTGGCTTTCTGATGGGTCTCGGGAGAGCGGGAGAGTGGCGATGGTGCTGGAACCAATCCCAGCGGAAACTGGGTCAGAGGCAAATCCTGGACTGGTCCTTGTTATTACCTGACCATCACTTTGTATTGGTAGCTTTTCTGTCTTTGGAAAGAAACTACAGAGATGCAAATCACATTTGGGGATTTCTCATCAAGGTACATCTGACTCTTTTTGTCTGGAGTAGTTTTCCCAACCAATCTGACCCAAAACACCACAAATTATTGAAGCACAAGGAAATGGCTGCACAGGAAAAAGTTCACCTAATGGTTTTTTATGACCTTTAAGGGAAGTGAGGACAAATGATGACGCATCGATGGTTTGAGACGGAAACGTAGCAATAGAACGGCGACTTGCAGAACCACTACACAGCTGCTTTTTTATGGCCACAATTCAATTTCTTTGAAGCTGGTTGGACTTAATGGCGAGCTAACAGCCACAGTGGACCCACAGTGGACCCACAGTGTCCCCAGCAGGTTAGGCACCACAGCAAACTGCGAATTGCTGAAATTTGAAAACACTTGGTATCGACTCTCTAAAAATAACTATAATCACATATTTTAATAGTTCACACAGTGGAAAGTGTCTTAGCACTACCGGGGAAGGTAACAACCATGGTCTTTTTCTCCACTTCTGGAGAAACAGCCAATCGGCACAAAGAAAAACAAACAGCGCTCCTCAATTAACTGATATGCTAATTCCAGTCAGTAACGTGTTACGTGGCGTTGTGCCTGCTTAGGCTTCCCAAGCTGCATTTCCCTTTCAATACTTTAGATTTACAATGCAAAAAAGGCAACAAAATTGAGCAAACAAATTATTTTCTGTGACTACTTTGCAGATATGTTCCACGACATAATGCTGTGTTATTAAATATCGCAAACCCTAATGCTGTTCTGTAGAAAATGTAACAAAAAACTAAATGTTAAAATGCCTGAAAGTAGATCCAGAACATCAAATTCTTTAAAAAACCAAAAGAGATGCAGTATTTATTTAAGATTAGGACCGGGGTATTTTAGTGTCCTTTTGCCTTAAAGGTTTTAACTGTTGAACCCAAAGCCGTTCTTTTAAAGGGATTATTATTTCGTTTCCAGCCACTTTGCTCTGTCTTATAGCAACAATCAGGAAACTACGTTCCCTTCAGTTGTTGTAAAAATGCTGTAAATATCAAATATGACTAAAGAAATTTGACTTAATGCCTTGAAATTGGGCCTCTGTATCTTAAAAAAAATCTGCTCTTTCTGAAACCCCGGGAAGTCATCACAGCATGGCTCCTCTATTGACCCTCCCTCTCAGAGCCAGCATTGCTCTGAGAGGGAGCTGATGTGAGTTCCACTAGCTGTTTGCTAATTACTGCTGGCTAGTCTGAAGGAGCTCAGAGGAAGAGTCATGGCGGCTGTCTGCTCTGTGAGCCTGGAAACTGCAGCTCGGAGGAGGAACTTTGTCCTCGAAGGCGTGGCTAGGTCCACCCAGGCGTTTTGCACAGCTGAATGGTTGCCATGGACATCAGATGATTTTTCAAAGCAAAACTCCAGTCATGTTTTTGATGAGGGGAGAAAATTTTAGCATGATGTAAAGCTTAAAAAAAAAGCTGCTTTATTATTATGCACAATACTGCCCCTTTAAACCATCTGATTTGCGTAGTGGCAGCGTGGGACGAAAACAGACGCAATATTTTGCTCAGGAGAAGAACCTTTGCTTTCCTCAGCTGCTCATCCGCTTCACGAAGCTGCACACGCAGAAATGGAGGAGGGAGCAGCCCTTATTCAGTGTCTGGACTTTGACAGCGTAGCAGACTGGCAAAACCGAGGAGCTCTGAGGTGTCCATGTTACGATCACATTAGACCGGCTCACCAGGGGAACTCAAAGACCCATTATCTCAACCTTTCTTCAAGCTTCTCAGCTTCTCACTTCAGAGTCATTTAATTTCATCTTCTCATTACTTCCTCTTCCCCCACATCCAACCGATCCTTTTCTTTCCTACATTTTTTTTCTCCCCCCACTCGCTCTTCCTCCGCAGCGCTCAACATGTGTTTTGAAGTGAAATGAGCATGTTTGATGGGGAGCTGAACAGAGGAGCTGGAGGTGTAGAGGAAAAGGGAGGGCTTGGGGGGAGCTGCTGGAAGACAGCGGCTCCTATATATAGCGGTGAGCGTGGGTAGATGCTGTATTGACAGGAAAGACACACATTTTCTATCCATAGCAAAGCAGGAGGGAAGAAGAGGGATAATGAGCTAGAGACGGGTTGAACAGGAGCCATGCCGCGTTGCTTGTGTTGCTTCTTTTTTTCTTTTTCTTTTGCGCGATGGAACACGTCTGAGTTCCAGCAAACATTCAGACGCTAAAGCTTTGAGACGACCTGAGCACAACACGTAATAATGGAAATTTCATGTGATTTCAATGAAATGTCATTGATACCATTTGACCAAAACGCGTCGTTTAGAGTTGCAATGGAAAATTGTTTTCATAATAAACGTTCTTAATATTTTGTCGCAAACCTGACATCAGATTGGACACGTGGTGGTGGTAGCATTATGATGTGGGGATGGTTTGGGGAGGAGATTCTAGCCGAAAGAAGAAAGCTTGTCGGAGTTGATGGGAAGACTGGTGAAGCCAAATGTTGTGTGGGAAAAACTGCTAGACCACACTACTATTATTATTCATTCTGACGTCGTTTAAGCTCTTCTGAGAACTAAAATGGCTCCATTATCAGTTTCTGAATGTGCAAAACAAAATGAAAACAGATCAGAGGTTATGAATAAGTGCCAAAAGTTACAAAAGACTTGAGTCTGGGTCAGAGGATCACCCAGCAGCAGGACAATCCTAAATACACGTCCAGTGATACGATGGAACAGTTTAGCTCAACGTGTGTCCTAGACGAAGTCCAGCTCTACATCCAAAATTTAAAAAACTTTTTTACAGAGGGTAAAGGAGAAGCACCTGGTTGGAAAATAGGCCAGTGAATGAACTGCATTTCTTGCCTGCGCTTTGATAACCTAGTAACTGGGCTGCCAGGCAGAGACACGGGGTGTCCTGTGGAGTCTGGCAACGGGAAACTGGCATCGGATCGTTGCTGTCTTCAGGGCTGCAGCCTCTGAGGATCGGGTTTGTTCCAGGATCCCACGGATCCTCAATCGGATTTGAGTCAGGAGAGTTTGGGAGCCTGGCTTTCTGTGTTTGGGCTTTTTTTTTTTTTTTTGTTCTGTTCCTTGTTCGGGTTTCAGCATTTGTGACGGGGTTGCGTCGCCCCTCTGAGGAAGCACTATCGCCAACAGAAAGAGCTTTGTCAGGAACGTTTATTCCAAGTGACACCCACATGAATGCCATTACAAAAAAAAACATTTCTTCCACAGCATCGTGGTGAAACGGAGCTCCTACGTTGTGACTAATCGATGTATCTGCTGGCTAACGTTA
The DNA here is from genome assembly GCA_903067095.1 of Girardinus metallicus. Classification (NCBI taxonomy): domain Eukaryota; kingdom Metazoa; phylum Chordata; class Actinopteri; order Cyprinodontiformes; family Poeciliidae; genus Girardinus; species Girardinus metallicus. The sequence continues at coordinate 8,217 of CAEGAE010012857.1, read as the reverse complement.
TTTCCAGCATTCGATGGGAGGCACACCAACTTCCTGTGACTAGTGTTCAGCAGAAATCACTGAGACAGGTGAAGTGAAGACTCCCTAAAAAGTATGACATTTAAAGTATTACATTATGCCTATTCATTATTGTCTCCTAGTTGATTGGTACATTTTTCTACATTTCCCGACTTAAGCTGTTATTAAATGTGTTTGACATTATCCACTTTTCAAAGAAAACATAAGCTGCAAGTTTGTTTGATTGACTGGCACATTTGGAAAAGTCAATTTCATCTCACTCTAATCGCTTGTCTGTCTTCCCTGCTTTTACTTTGTGCTGTTTAGTCGTCTTGTCTCTCTATTTTGCCCTCTGGTGTTTTTATCCGAGCTCCAGTTCTAAAGATGTTAATAAAAAGTCATCAGTCCACCAAATGAAGAGATTTTCATGAGGACATCTGCCAAACTGTGAAGATTCAGTATATACGCCATAAAACTCACTTGTCACTCTTAAACATTGTAGATCAGCAAACAAATGTTGATATCAGTCAAAGACAACCTGAGTAAATAGAAAAAAAGCAGTTTTCAAATGATAGCTTAATGTTTGAGTGAGAAAAAGGCTTTACTGCTGCAGGACTTATGTGACCTGCTGTAACTGCAACAATATATTCTGCAAAAGAAATCCTAGCCCGGCCATTGTCTACCTTTGCAAATCCACTCTATTCTCATTTCCCTTTAGAGCGCCACTTGGAATTTCTCCATTTGAACTGAATTTCTATGGTTGAATTTCATCCTGGCCAATCAGCCGACATGAAAAGTGTGAATGATGACGTCAGTAGTTTGGCAATGGCAGCGGAGGGAGTGAACAAAGCCGTTCAGTCCCTGTTAGCCACGCTTACAAATGCTGAGCAATTAAAGTCGGAACAATATGAATGTTTAGAACATTTTATTATTGGCAAAGATGTCCGTTTGGCTCGGCACTTCTCTTTGCAGTGTGAGGATGGTTGTTTACAGCATACACAATTTCCGGTGAGCTCACTAGTTAACACATTTGGTAGCGATTTAGTAAATCGCTAACCCAATTGCTAAGTGATGGACATCAATTGCGTCCTCAAGAGCAGAGGACTCTGTGGACCTTCTGAAAGAAGCAAAGTGAAGAACAAGAGACTAAAACAGAAAATTCTGAAAGTCAGAATTTTCTTTCTTCTTCACTGAGTTTTTCCAAGAAAAACATTTCTGTTTTTGGCTGTGAAGATGTGTTAAATTGAACCTTTCAGACATTACTAACTTTTCACATGCCTACAACTACTGGAGGATTATTACAAGCCTGAACATTTTTATTAACAATGATCATAAGAAGCAAAAAGGGACACATTTCATAGAAATTTGAGGGCATTGTTTGCTTCCACTGTAACCTTCCACAGGGCCATGAACCAATGCACAGTCACCAACCTTGGTGTCCTGTATATTTTCGATACATTCCTGCTCTGATTCAAATGATTGCATTACCTTCCCAGCACGCCATCAGGTTCTGCACTCATCTTAATGACCCCATTCCTTTACATCAGGTGAGGATCGGCGTTGGGAACCACTGAGAAAAATCATAAGCAGTTCTGAGAATGTTTCTACACTAGTATATATTCTGTTCCACATTAGCATGCTCGCGCATCATCAGCATTTCAGACCCAGCAGGCCACGGACAACATGAGCGGTGTTGGTTGTGCTAAACTCTCGTCTTTTGTCACTTTTCTCGTGCATGTCTGGTGGCCGAAACACAACCCAGTGCTTCTTTCCAGTGATTGCACAATCGATGCTCTGCTCCCACGGGAATGGTCGTGGTTATTAGGTAATCGATACTTCTATCCCTGCTAAAGCTATTTCAGAATCAATACCATATTCAGACCACAGCCGTAAACCAATCCATACCATTAATAATCCAATCAACTAGACTATGATCACTGGAGATGAGAATGGTTACTGTGCAGTGTTGCATTAACTCGCACCCTGAAAACTAAAGTGAATGTAAAGTGTGCATCACGGTAAAGTGGCGGTAGTTATAAGCAAATGGGAGCAAAGAAAGGCTGTTGGTCTTTATTGAAGACAGGTGCTCTAAGAAAAACCTGAAATTCACTTAAAGCAAGATTTATTTTACTGGAATAGCCAGCGATATTATTATTATTACTATTATTATTATAGTTTGTTGTGAAAACTGGCATAAACTGGTGAGATCCTTCCAGGTACGCAGAAAACAGATCATAAAGCCTGGGAGAAATAAGTAATCTTGTTTTTTGATTTATTGATGATTATGAAATGAGTAATTTTGTGTTTTGTTAATGAATATGAAATGAGTGATCATGATTTTCTGATGATTAAAAATTAGTACTAGAGGTTGAAGTAATGAAAATATGATTAAAGGAATTAATAAAATGATGAATTGAAAGTTAGTAATGGAATTATAAACTTAGATGATTGTTGAATGAAGAATCAAACTAAAAGATGATATGGTTGATGATTTATGATGATCAACAGACTTGGTGAATGGACAAAGATCACTGGGTGATGAAGAACTGAGTCTTCGACAGACAACAACCAGTTCAGCTTTGTTTCTGTTCAGAAGAGGATTTTACCGTGCAAGAAATCGCCTTCCATCTGGGTATGAGTTGAACTGCATCCCAAAGCCTCGTTCAGTTAATTTGTGACAGTATAGGGAAAGATGATAGGAAGTAGTGAATGTGATTATTATTTTTATGCCAAATCTTTAAGTTCAATTAATCAATTCTGTTGTTGCTTACCCCTGCTAAAGCTTGGTAAATAAAGATTCATTAAAATTCTAATACGATTAGTGGACAGTCAAACTAATTGAGTCATTCACTGAGTACGGTTCTTCTAACTAATGTAAAATCCCTGAGCATGATTCTAGAAATGTGGTGGCTTCAGACATTTCTTTGGTGTTTACAAAGTAATGACCTTGGGGCTTATGTTGAGCCACTAAAATTTATCTAGTTTGTAACAAGTGCTCGTTGTTAATAGGGAGAGATCTACCGTCAACAAGAGTGGTTATTGGAACTACGCAGTTGCAAGGGCTACTCAGCTTATTGTTTCATTAACTGAAAAAGGTCATAGCTCTTGGATTGAGACTAGACAAGTCTCTCTCAATACCAGCTTGAATTGATTATCTCCCCTGAACCTGTCTTAGGGTAATACTCGAGGGTTAGAGATTTTTCGGACCCGTTAGATGGAGAGCTGGTTAGTAGTCAGTCCATGGGAGTTGTGAGGTTTAGGACGGGGCTGGCTATTGCGCAATAACAAGTTATTATAATAATTATTATGGTAATGTGTTTCTCTGGTTAATACATTACCAGAGAAAAATCCTGGAAGTACAGGAACTTCCAAAACCCTTTCTCAAGTTTTAACCACAAATATCAGAGTTCGGTTATAACCCGGTTTTCTTTCTTTACTGCAATGATTGACAATAGAACATGTTGGCTATTTAATGGATGGTGTATAAAACTCAAGGCGTCATTTAGAATATGGTATGAATAATTAGTGGGGAAAAGAGGGGAAATGAATGTTTGAACAACACAAAAATGAAGCGACTCAAATTTACCAAGTGATTCATGATTTATTCCCCCTGCCCCCACTCCACTGCTGGGACACTTTGCATTGAGGAGCAGCCAGTGGGGACGGAGTGAGTCCTCCTCTGGCATTAGAGCTGCATATAACTGATGTGAAAGCTGTTAAAGTGTACATTACAAAAAAAAAAACAGTTAAATCCTTATCATTGTATTGCTGGAAAACCAAGACAACCCAGCTTTACTTTTGAAAGTAATCCCAGTTGACGATAATGAGCCTCTGCTTTACAATGTTTTTCTCTCAAAGCTTGCATGGTAAAAGAAAGAAAACCTGATTGGAAGGAGCCTCTCTGTCCCTGCAGCTACACTAAATGCGTTCACACCAACTTGGAAGTGTTCCCCAACCTGCTCACCTGTAGTAAAAACCTTTTCAAACTTGCTGACGCTCTTTGATCAGCTGTCGCTCTTCATGCCGCCGCCTCAGTCTAGCATGTTTTTGTCAGTCTGCTCAGAGGGAAGCATCTTCAGTCACAAGGTGAGCTTTAGCAGAGGTTAAGAAAAGCTTTCCCCTTCAGCAAGTGTCTCAGCTTTCAGAGATCCGTCCCCACTAGCAACACGCACACGAGTGACGCTTCCTCCGCCCTCAGGTACGGTGTGTTCTTTATAGAAACGGACAATAATCTTACCGGGAGAGGCAGTCCTGTGCATGTGCAGTACCTTATACCTTCAGACATGCTCTACTTGGGAAGCGCGCACACACACACACGCATACACGCGACACACAGAAAACAACAAAGTAGGTCTGGGCTATGTCAGGTCAGCTCAGCAAAGCACGACTAATGGATGCGGACGATAGGTGCACGAGTGTGTGTATGACACAGCAGAAGTGCCTGTGGAGCTTCTCTATGTATGTTTTCCTTTTGTTGCCATAGGTAGGCAGACTGTGTGTTTGTGGGTGTTCGAAGGACTCGGGGCCATGTGTGACCCAGACTTCCGCCGCTAGCATGTGCATCGCTACCGTGGCCCGGCAATGCATTCGGATGTGTGCGCGCCTTGGTTAAAATATGGATAGCCTAAAGAGGAAGCGGTGAGAGGGATAGTGCTGGAAAGCTTGAAGACAAGCCAGTGCATATCATCTGTCTGAGCTCCACCAGGCAACGTTAGGAGTTGAATACTTCATCCCAGATTGGACAGCGTCTCTCCTCCTTGGCAGCTTGAGCTGCTCCGACAAATTGATGAGATTAAGATACTGGCAAAGTCATGCTTTTTGCAATCTTGCTCCTATTAGATGAGAAATCCAAAGCCAAGCTGCTAACAGAATTATATATACTGCATGGAGCTTCCTTCTCCATATCTAGTATTTTCATTCATTCATTTCATAAGAATGCACACCATTCTTGTTCCCACCTTTCTGGAACAAGAAACTTCTTTCCTCTTTCTTTGTGCTACCAACAGCCTACTGAGGTCTTTTTATTAGTAACATTATTTAATCCCAGTCTTAATCCATCTGCTCTGAAGGCCTCTCAGGGTTCTAAGGGTGTTTTCACACCTGATATTCCTGTAGACTCAGTGTGATTGTGGACCAAATCTGCAACATTTGTCACATTTTCAGCTAATGCAGTTTGTTTCACACTGCTCCGAGTCAAACAAACAAAACTCTTTGAAAAACCTGTTCCTCTCCTCACCTGTGGTGGCGCTGCACCAAGAACCACTGAAGGAAACACAAAAACCTCTGATGAAGACATGAATGCAACTTCCTTCTTTTTGAAATTTGATCAAAAATTGAGTATAACGTCAGATTTTAGCAATGGTAGGATTTCTCTTTTGTCTTTGGTAAAAAGAAAAAAAGCCACAAGCCGTTTGTCCTACTTTTGTTTTGGTTGCATTAACCCAGAATGTCTGGCGCTTTAGTTCACTTCCTCCGTGGAGTTCACATATGCATTCAAACCTCACCAGAGTTCACTTCAACTGAACCAAGACTTAGGTTTTTAGACAGACCAGAGTTGACTTTTTTGGTCTGCATCCATTTTTATTGGAGCTCGATTTCGCATTCACAAATGAACCAGACTTTCTTGGCAAACAAACTAGAGTTTGATGAAAGCGGAATAAATGGGGCTGGTGCGAATGCACCCTGAGAGGACATTAGGTAGCATCCGGAAAACCAATGGGCACAGTCAGACAGTTCTAGAAAATCTTAAAGCAGGATTAGATTATGAAGCAACGTCGCAAACCTTCAACATCTCACAGATCTCTGACAAGGAGTACAAGACAACTGCATACCCAACAAGGACATGGCCATCAAACTGATGGGCTGGGGCGGGAAAGCATTAATCAGAGAAGCAGCCAATTGGCTGATGTCTGATGGAAGGTGTGGAGATCTGCATATGAAGTTTTTCCTCATATATTTATGATTTTTCATTCTGTGTAGCTGTTTTCAAATATAGGTCTTTCTTAGGCAAACGTCATTGTTCTGACTCCTGTCAGTTTGTGCGTTCTGTTGCCCCCTTGTGGTGGTTTTCAGTTACTGTAGTTTCAACTACCAGACCCTTTCAGTGTGTATATAGAGCACAAGCTGCAGCAGAGAGTCAGTTGGGCCATTATTATTCCTCGTTTACATGCATCCTTTTCAGCACACAAACACTTTTACGGATATCTCATGTCCTTGCTACCAAGATTAGATTTATACATCTAATTTAGCCATTATGAAGTATCAAATCTCAACATCTTATAGGAGTGTTTGGAGTGTAAAATGTTGAATGGCTAAAAATTTCCCCAACTAAATGAAGACAGAACTGAAATTCTTTGTGCTCCAGAAAGACACACAACGCTAATAAGAGATGTTTTATGGCAAATGCTGAACCTTAGAGTAAATTTTGACTATGTCATGTTCTGTCTCTGGTTCGGTCATGTTTCTATCACCTATGAAATATTGCTAAAATGTGTAGCATCATCTCATGAACTTCTCAGCATGCAAGCTTCCATTTAGTTTGACGTTGTTGAGTCATTTAAAAACTATTTTTGTTAACATTTTGTTCTGACATTTAATGTTTTCAGGTGTGTTCAGAACTCTGTGATCCATATCTTGACAGGTTCTACTTAAATAAAGTTTTATTTGCTTACAAGCTGCCTTGCCTTGTTGCACATTGCATGGCTTAGCTCCGACGTCACAAAGCGTCTCGTTTTGCCCAGAAAGGCAGCAAAAATTCACGTGACATCTTCGGGGGAAGTTCTTCACATGACTCCTATGTATGTAATGTGCGTAATTAGGCGCTATCAAAACTAAACAGACTGCCATAAAGATTTAGTGCTTTTAGTGCTTTATTTAGTCAGACCAAATCCGAGGAAAGCAAGAAAGTATGGAAAATAGATGGAGGCCGGAAATGGAGAAACCGACAACACACACGCACACACACATGAAACTGAGAGTCAGACATAAAGACAGTGGAAAACTACAACCTTCAAATGTTGTTGAAATAAAAAAAAACAGCTAAATGAGTTGATTATATAAATAAGCTTTGAACATTTGTATGGAAAAAAACACAGAGAAGGGAAGGAGGGAAAAAAAGAGAGGAAGCAAATTAAATGATTTGGAGGCTTTAAATTAAAAGATGATGATCCTAAATGATCCGATTATCAGAACAAACCCACCCTTTCGAATCGGACACCGGCGAGTAAGGTCAGGGAACGCGGCGCGTGCAATTGAAAAACATAAAGCCGAGCTGACGTTCCCCAAACAAGCTTGGGAGATTTGCAATGCTAATTACCGTATAAGAGAGGGTCCGCACGCCACTACAATCATGCGAGTATAATCTCCGCTGGAGCTGGCAGCCAATTTAGCATCTCGAGGCAAATCGGGTCAAGAAGCACAGGAGCTCTGCTGCTCATATGAAACACACAGAGATTTCACACACGAGTGAAGGAACTCCATGTGCCCGCGCTTCACGCTAATTCACAGGCAGTGCCTCCGAGCAAGTCTCCCAGGTGCCAATCCAAGCACACTAAAACTCCCCTAATGCCTCGCAAAGTCAACACTGTGTCACAGTCAAATACTTGATATGCAAGCGATCGTAAATTAGCTGTAGGTAAAAAAAAAAAAAAAGGCTCGAAAGTGAGAGGTGTGACCAGACTCGACTCAGAATCTTGTATGAATGCAACCGTGTCAAACTGCGAGCCCCAAGGCAACATTTAAGTGCACACTTCAATTGCGTAAGCGTCTGCATGACATACAAACACCTATCCACGATCTTCAAACCTTCCCCCCATTAGCCGAAGGGCTGCCAAGTCAACTTAGCCTTAGGAGAAGAAAAGAAGCGATGCGTCTTAGCAAGTGCGGCTTTGATGACCTAAAATATTCAACACGTCTTTGGTGCATTTGTGAACACGGGGAGATGTGAAGATTCACAGGTGATGCTTGGAGTCACTTGGAGTTAGTGATAATACCACCAACGTTCAACGTGCCTCCATATTGTCATTTTTTGCCCATGTGTTTTTCTTTCATTTTTTTATACTCCTATTTAAAAAAAAAAAAGATTTCTTATCAACTTAAGACTTTAAATGATAGTTATTTTTCTTTGAAGTATTTGAAAACTCTGCGCACACACACACACACACACATATATATATATATATATATATATATATATATATATATATATATATATATATATAA
>CAEGAE010012850.1:0-32958 GCA_903067095.1 Girardinus metallicus | reverse complement strand
TAACTCCAAAAAATTGATCCTGTGGGAAAAAAAAAAGGAAAAGAATTAAAATTCTCCCTTCACCCCACGTGTCCCCCCCCCTTTGTTTTTTTTTTTTTTTTTTTCTAAAAAAAAAAAAAAAAAAAAAAAATCTAATTCCTTGAATATTAATTGCCTGGCTGAGCCTTGACGATCAACTTATTTGTTTATAAGGCTGCAAAAGAAAAGCATAATCCCTGTCTCTTTGCCTTTCTTCTGCCTCCATTAATCTCTCTTTCTGCCTTTTTTGGCTCTTTCTCCCAATCGTCCTCTTTGATGGAACATATTCATTTGTATTTTATTTCCAAGGTAATCATAATAATAATAATGCATTTTTCTTAGTTTGTGTGGCTGTGTCAACTGATATCAAAGCTCTAATATCTGATTTCTCATGCTGCATTATTCACATCCCTGAAGATTTATAGCCCACGTCAGGTTTCGCTTTCAAGCGCCGGAGTTTAGCTTGGTTTGCTCCCATTATAACATTATATCTGAGCCTTTCAGTCAGTTTACCCTTTTCTCCTTAAGTTTCTGTCTAGTGCTACATGATCTCTCTAAGTGTTCTTGTTGGTCATCAGTTTTATTGGGTATCAACTGCATACTTAACTAAAGAAAGTCGACTGAGTCTCCTTTGTTTTGTTATAACATGACATTTACAGCGCGGTACTACACAATGTCACAGTGAAATCCTGGCATTCACGTAGATGATCTGTAAAACTTGAAAACTAATCTTAGTCAGCAACTTCAACTTTGACTTCTGGAAGAGCACTAAGATGAAACGTAAAAAGAATGAGGAGTCTTCAATGAATGACTATCAGACTTGTATCGACGTTTTGTTAAAATGTGTGAAAGTTATTGCCCTGGTGTCAATAACAAAATTTGATCTAGTTTTTCTGCGTTGAATGGTTTTCATCGGATTCACAGGAATTTAATTTCTATGCAAAAGCTAAAGTGTAGTTATCTATAAAAGCTATTTAATCCTGCGGAGTTCCCAAGGCTTAGTGGTTCATGCTTATTTCAATGTTATGTCCTTCCCAGTAGGTAGGAATGAGTATTTAGAGATACCAATGAAATTATCAACTTCACTTATTGATTCAATTCTTTATTGTTTTTTTTAATAGATACTCATTGAGTTAGGAAATGAACTCCTCAAACTCTTTAATTTAAATTATGCACCATGCTGTGCTTGATTCAAACTAAATTTAAGCTTTACGGTCTTTGGATCGCTTCTGCAGCGACACCATTTTGGATATGTTCTAAATAAACTACAAGCATGCACAATATGTCATCATGCAAACGCATATCACCGTCACCTTATTGGAACTGACAAGCAGAACTGTTAGCCAGGCAAATGAACAATTCCGAGAAATCGGCGGTACTAAGAAAAATTTATGTTTTTTTTTTATCTTCGTATGACATTATATTATTATCCAATCATCAAAAACGCTGCCAAAACAGTTGCTTTGATTCTTTCATGAATGTTTGAGGAATCCTTCAATCTTCTATGACAGTCATTCGGGCTTGCCTAAATGCTGAGCTTGTCATACAAGCTACTTCTCAGTTCAATGCTCCTAAGGTCGATTGTTAATGGCAAAATTAAAGGCATTATTGTAATGGCCTAATTTCAAGATGTCAAATTGAGCAGTAATTTTTTTTTTTTTTTTGTTATGTCTGAAATGTAAATCATTTTCACAACAACTGACTGCAGGATAGTTACTTTATGCAATAAAATGACACTATGTGAGGACTGGAATAGTCTTGCTTTTATTTCACTGATATTTTTTCTCTTATGGTTTTGTCCTATGTAAGAACATATGTACAAATAACTCAAAAACCAGCAACTGTATATTTATTATTGAGGATGTCATATTGTCTCTCTGGCTCTTTAAAATGTTTTGCAGTAGTATTAATGACATCAGTTATAAGTTTTAGTATGCGAGTTGGCATTATGCCATGGATGATTGTCCTATGTCTAATTGAAAAGAAAAATAGATTCCAGCAGTGCAGTTTGGTGAATCAAAGGTGTTAAGATAAGCTGAACATGTTTGAAGTCCAGTTACAGCGTGAGCAGGTTTGCTTTGCCTCCTGCATGGACAGATGGAAATCCCTCAGCAGCTGGATGCAGAGTGATTACAGACTGCTGTGCAGCAAGTGGAAATTACTGCCGCTGTTCTCCTCTCATACTCTACCCCCCTGACGTAGACTGGGGCTTTAGCAAGGTTGACGAGGTCACACCTCAAGCAAAACCCCGCTCATTCACTTCCATCTGCATTTTTTTGTCAGCTGTCCCCACTTTGAGAAGTTTAAGGGCTCTCCACCAAGCTGTAGGGTTCTTTTGGCGGAGTGGCTGCAACACAGGTGGCGAGACAAAAGTCCTTTCACAGGACGTTCTCTTTCCCTCATTTGCTGTGTTCAGCCGCTGATTATTTTTGACAGCCACTTTTTATGGAATCCAGGGGAAATAAAACTTTTGCATTAAGAGAAAATGGGTCGTGGAAATTCTGATCAATCTCGACTCTGCTCCCTGCAGAATGACAAAGAATTGGTGCTTGACAACTTTTGAAAGGGCAGCGTGTTATAAATCATAGCCCTTTTCAAAAAAAAAAAAAAAACAACAAAAAAAAAGCACTTTAGGCAGAGCTTAGGTGCCTTTTTCATGTTATGCTGCACAATAAAAAAAATCGACTACTGTATAACCACAAGATTATTTCAATTATCAGTCAAACTTTATTTATCATCTTTTAGGGTGAGCTTCAAGTTTTTCATGTCCCAAAAATATTGCTCTGAAAATGTCCACTCTAGTCATGAACTCATTCAATTCATCACATCCATGCACAGCATTGGAGTCTCATATAATCCACAATGTCTATCACTAATTATTCTGATTATGCAAATTCTCTGCAGCCGAGGTAAACGTGCTGCTTTCATTGAAATGAAAATACAATTACCTTTTTTTGCTAAAACATTCTTTTAGACAAAATCTTGACGTGCAAAGGTTTAGTAGATCATAAATTTCATGTTAAGACATTTTTAATGTTGAATATGTTGAGTATGAGATATTAATCCTCATGTTGTTAATACTTCATATAACCCCTAATGGCACATTCCTTAGTCTTCTCCTCTAATCTTTTACAATTTTGGAGCATAAGTAGGGAGGGATTGTTAGTCTGTGAGAACCACGATAATGGTGATGTTTAGTAATTTTATCTTTAAACAACTTTGGTCATATCAAGTAGCCCTGTAGCCAATGAACTCATCAAGGGCTGATTTCAAACTAGCCTCATTTGACAGGTCCGAACGGAACCGCAGCTCTCAGGGTCCAGAGAGAAAGTTGGGACTGGGCCCTTTCCTATTTGCATATTTATTCAGAGTTCTGGGACTTCCCCTAGACATTCAATGTATGAAACCTATAGTCCTACAACTTTTCTACGCATCCCTTCTCAAACGCATCTCCATCAAATGACTGATCATCATATCATTCAGCTCTGTACAAGTCTGGTGAAGAGCCATTTTTTTTTCTTGAGGTGTTCTGGAGAAGGGATGTATCTAAAGGTTGCAGGATCCAGGGCTAAAACTGGGAACCCCTGAAGTGAAAGAAGGATCAGAGTTCTTCTACGGAGAACTCTGACACACCAGTAATTTACCTTGTTTGATACCCAAATCCAGATACATGCGCTGTGCTTTTACCTTCTTCTAAAGAACACTAATCAGTCTCCACTGATCCTGTTGTTTGACAACCACCTCCTCCTTCCCACTCCATTTTGTAACTTCATTCTTCGACTGGGTTTTATTGATGTGAAAGATGAGAACTTGAATTCTTTTAGCCCCTCTCACCTTACCCCCTACAGCTTTTTTTTTTTTTTTTTTTTTTTTTTTGCTTTTTTCCTCTTTCTTTATCTGTGTTCCTACCCAGTCAGATTTAATCCTGTTAGTCATGGTGGATACATGGAGCCCCACTCACTCTGCGCGACTCTCTTCCACGGAGACATTCCCCACTGCGATCCTATACAGATCCAGTTACACACACACAGCACACAGTCACTTCTGCAGCTAAATCTGCATTCATATGAAGCACATCTTCATTTACCGTTTCTGATGTAAATGACATATTTTTCATACGTTTAAAATGTGGATGTTATCCGACATACACAAAATACTGATAACCTCTTGTGTAATGGGTTACAGTTTAGCCCATTTTCAGCATATTTTTTTTAAACCGCATATCTTTAGCTTTTCATTATTGTAGCATGAAACAAAACAAGTGAGCAGGAAGAATAGCACTTTTATTATACTGCTCCACAATAAGCAACTTTATTTGTCAATGTTTTTCTATGAATTTTCAAGTTTTGCAATATTCCTCTACCACCTGAATTCATGCTTTACATCCTAAAAGATTGATGTTAAAGACACAAAACATGGATTTAAATACAATCACACTAGTAGACTTTTGTTGCGATGATGGTCTTATAAATCTAAGAGAAATATAGCTGCTTTGAAAGTTAAAAACAAGTGTACAATAATAAAAAAAAAAATAGTTATTTAACTTTAAACTTCAATCATCTGCCAGAGGGTTTGGGGCAATATTTTTAATCTTCAGCTTGCTTTGAAGGATCTCATTGAATATTAGCTTATTTCAGCACGCTTGCCGAGTCCCTCCTGAGACCGTCTCATGACCCGCAGATTAAGACCCACAGCTTTTAAGCCCAAGATATCCTTCATTTGCAGGCGTGCTTTGCTTTGATCTACCGCATCGCTGCATCTAGAGCCTTTCAGAAGACATTGAGACTGGAAAGAGAGTTTACAGATTTTTAAGCTTAGTGTCATTTTGAACAGCGTTTCATATTGCTCTTGTGAAAGTTTGTACACAATCATTTGGGACAAGAAGTCAAGTAAATGCAACATGCCTGCCATGGGGGATTTTAAATCTGGCAATTTAATGCAAATGTCAGACATGCAGTTGAATTGTTTTTTCACAGTTGTCTGTGTTTTCTACTTCAGCTGGGCATTAGTGTTGAGCTGGTAGGTGCTTTAACAGAACGTGCTCATGGCATGTTGTCATGTGAAGTTTAAAATATGAGGATCCACAGGGCATTTCTGTGCAGAACCGTTCTTGTACACTCAAGTTAAGGAGTAGTAGCAGCAGAAATTGGAATCGTTAGTCTGTGGGAACCACGATAATGGTGATGTTTAGTAATTTTATCTTTGAACAACTTTGTTTGGTCATATCAAACAGCCCTGTAGCCAGTGAACCCATTAAGGGCTGATTTCAATCTAGCCTCATTTGACAGGCCCGAACGGAACCGCATCTCTGAGGGTCCAGAGAGCGAGTTGGGACTGGGCCCTGAGGAGTATTGCAAAGATGCTGACCTGGATTTGAAAGCAGGGCGGTCCAGACCAGGGCGTGGCCGGATTCGTTTCCATTTGCAGATCCTCCCTTCTTTTTGCAACTACGTCATGAGTACAGGCCATGTATTTTGCATGAGTTATTTGATTGACAGCAGACTGCATTCATTTATCAGCTCAAACAACATCTCAACCATCGCAGTGGACCGACGGACATTTGAGCAGCTTTCACTTTTAGAGAGCTGCTCAAAGTGGAGGAGTGTACTCTTGAACACATTCGTCAACTTTTGGAGTGGAAGGCGATTTCACTGCTGGATCTGCCATTACACACAATCAATCAATCAATCAAGTTTATTTGACCCCTAGGTTTTCTTTAACTAGACTGCTGATAGTTGTAGAATGAATTTCTTTTCCTCCTTGTCTCTTTTATTGTGCGTCTATCTGCAGTGCTTCTCTTTTTATTTGCCTATGCTCTCATGTATCCTGTTCTTAGGTTTGCAACAGGAAACGGTTTCATGTCTCATGAACTGTGTGTGCATACGTTCTGATTAAAGTCTTCTCGGTGGGCCCCCCTCCGATTTTAATTAAACAGCAGATGCACTACTCTCGTACCGTCTGCTGCCCTTATGTATATGTGTGTGTGTGTGTGTGTTTAATCCAAACTTGCCTCACCACGTGCAAGTTTTAAACCATATTGTACCCGCGACTGTTGGTGTCCTCCGTATGGCAGATAAAATATGCAGACAGGATGAGTCCTCAGGAGGGCCTAAGGCAGCACTTTTACAGAATTACCTAATCTAACAGGTTATAAAGTGTAAATTGTTTGAAGCACACCAGAAAACAGGCAGAATCACCGACATCCTCACATGAATGTTCCTCACAAATGGATTAGGATGTAGAAATGCTTGGCACTGACCTAGAACACAGAGTTGTTTATCACTGTAACAGCTTAATACAGGACACACTGACTCACTCTGAGCCCTGATTTCATTTCTGTAGGATCCATCCACACTAAGAATGTATTTGGGGTTTTGTGCATTGTGTGTGTGCGGGGGCGTGCGCGTGTGGGGGTGTGCAGTGAATGAGAAGTAGAAGGAAGCTCTGCCCTGTAGACTCTAAGACAGTTTATTCTCAGCAGTTGCCTGCTGTTGCATCATCTCTCACAGTTCATAGAGGATTCAGATAAATACCAACTAACACCTCTGGAAGGATTTGGCAAACACAAACAGATACACAAACAGATGCTTATTGGTAGTCAAAGAAGCTAAATATTAAAGTTTTTTGGGTAAAAATAATTCAATATTATAGATCAAAATGTACTTATTAGTCATAATCAACTATTAATTTTTATAAGAAGATTTATTTCTGTACATATTCTTAAAGTAATTATTTAAAAAAAAAATCACTTATTCTGTGGGAGGTAAAAAGGAACATTTCAAAGTAGGCCTTTCAAATATAGAGTTCCTTGCAAGTCGTCACATGCCTTGATTTTAAATTTTTCGTGACAACCACAATTTTTTATGTATTTAACTTGGATTGTAAGTAGTAACTCCCAACTGTGAGGCAGAGGAAAGTGTTTTCGCTGCTGAAGAAAAGTATTCCCACAGCATAATGCTGACACCACCATGTTTTACTGTGGGGATAGTTTAGGCTGATGTACTGTACATTGTTAGTTGTCCTGCCACATGTAGGATATTGTAGCTTAGCCCAAATGTTAACTTTTGATAAATCAGAACACATTCTTCCACAAGTTTATTGTGTCCCCTCCATGGCTTTTGACTTTCATTTAAAATAGCTTTGTTGTTCTCACTCTTACATAAAAATCAGATCTGTGTTAGATGTGATGTGAACAGATTCTCCAACCTGAGCTGTGGATCTTTGCAGCTCCTCTTCAGGTATCTCACTGCCTCCCCAATTAAGACTCTTCATGCCTCACCTTTCAGTTTAGGAACACAGTCATGTTGTGGTAGGTTTGCTGTGTACCACACTCCACTCAACAACTACAGTGCTCTCTGATCTCTAAGAAGTTTGTGATAATTGCTTGTTTCATTGACTTTTTATTTCAATGTGTAACTATAAAGATTTAAATGAGTTCACAGTACACAAAATCTAAAACATTTTCCTTCAACTTCCCAATTGTCTGAGAGAAAACACTTGACTCCACTTTTACATCACCAACCCAAACCTATAATCAAATAATAGAATCTATTTTGACCATACTCATTCACTGTGGCGGTTTTAATGAATATTTCGAGATAACTGCGGCTCTATTGACACATCCGTGTTTATGTAGATTGGTGGAGGGACTAAAGAGACAGGAATTTTTTTTTTTTTTTCTGTGTATGAAGCCATATTACAAATGTGTTGCTCTATGCCTACAGACCAACATACAAACACTGTAATGCACTGTACTTCAGGCACACGCCTCATGTTGCTCAACAGAAAATGGGGCAAGTAATTCAACACTGTGTATGTGTTACCAGGTCATTACAACATCTCTGATCCTCTCGACCAACCAAATCGCTGGAATCAACACTGCGCTACATGTATGCATATATATATATATATATATAAGTATTTGATGGAGGCTGTGATGTTGCTCTCACACACACTGAAACGTGCCCCCTACTCATCCACTCTGCTTCCCTCTGCTCTTCCTCCTATGGATCGTTTGATGTCTCCTCTGCTGCGGATCAATGGACCAGCTTTCTTCCCCACAGCATTGTACACACATCTGCTGTGGAAACAGAGCCAGTAGCTGGTCTGCTGGGACACATGCACATGTGCATCCGCGCGCACACACACACACACACACATACCCATAATGCTAACTGCGAACTCCACAGTGAGATATTGACAAGGCAGGATTCAGCTAAAGGAAGCCTGACCTCCTGAAAACCAATATGGCAGACTGACCCTGGGGGAGGGGGGCGATGGCACTGGCTGAATCCATTTGAATTTTGGATGTATTGACGTTCTGACTTCAGTAGCTTGCTGCGGCTATAATATTATCAAAGTAGTCTATAAAATAATGGCGTGTTTCTCCTTGGATTTAACACCTTCAAATGATAAACACTAAACAAACATTTAACTATACTGTATTCCTTCTCTAGACATATAACATTAATAAACTTACATGTCTAGTGATATTTAGTTCTAAATTGTGTTAACTTTTTAAAACTGCTGATTAATGCAAAGACTTCCATACTCCTTGGACCTCATCTGTGCTGTAGTTAAAACATTATTTCATTTTCTGTTTCAGCTGTTTATCTATGGGGATAATCTCCCCTTTCTTAAAGAAGTCGTTTCTGAAAACAACTCCACTCCCTCTCCTCCTACTCAGCGCTATTTGTGCACTGTTTCAAACAGAGCAGCTTTAAGTGCTACTCGGTAGCAGCTGAGAGGGAGAAAAACGGTAAAAACTGGAGCAATATGAAGCCATACATTTAATTATAAAACATTAATTAATTCTAAGGCTTTCTCCATATTTATGGTGCCAATAAATGTGGCCAACATTGTGTACATTTTAAAAATTAAATTACGGTGCTTATTTTCAGCAAACTTTAACTAGATTACTGTTTTCTAAGTTTTGCCGAAGGCAAAAGTAGAAAACCAATACAGCTGAACAAAGATCTCAAAACACTGCTGTTTATTAAAAGTGATAACCTGTTCAACATTTCAAATGCTCTTAATTTCTCACGCCAGAAAGAAATTTAACAGAATAAACACAGAAAATGGCAAAAATACTCAGCCTAACAAGACCTTTTGTAAAAACTTCTCTACATGCAAATCAAAACACTTGATTTAGTTACTTTGTATAAAGCAGCTTATGACTCCATAAACTGGTGTTAAGAGATTAAAAGTTAATATACAGCCCAATATCTAGTTAAAAATTATTTGTTTAGTGAGCTGCTTTGACCACATGAGGATGCAGAATAAACCTAAAATGGTAACAAAAGTTAAGACCAATATGTGGTTTTATATAAAAACAGCCATTCTAAAAAAAATCTAATCCAAACAGTGCCAAATGGAGCAGGATAAACAGAATCGGAATAATGATTTCTCAATGTAAAGCACAACAAGCATGACTTTAATGTGCAAACCTTCACAGGAGCAGTCTGTGAACCAATTAGCACAACAAAGACCATGTACTATAAAACTCTGGCACTGTCACACCAAGGCAAGAGGATGCAGAACTGTATTACGCTACATAAAGTGGCAGTCGTTATGCTTTTAAGAATATCTCATTAATCCCACAGCATTATACAAACCAGTGCACAAATAGTAGAACTAAATCATGTAGATTTAATTGTTTAAATTAGTGAATAAGATAAGAACTGCAAAAACAGATGTTTAGTATGTACTTACTTTACAGTTATGATTTATCTGTCATAATTTTAGCTATAAAACACACAAAAAAGGGGGAAACAGTAAGAATTTCACATTTCTTTTGCCCATTTCCAAAGTTGCATAACAATTACAACTTTTACAGAATCCACCACTCTGAGGGTCTTGCCTTCAGACTCCACACTGCATGTTGAAATTTGAAGCATTAAATATGCTCTTTTTTGGATCCTCCAACTACATTATGGAATTAAATCCTTGGTATAGAGACTGCCTCTGATGTTCACAGCGATTGTTAGAGCACTTGATCAGGGGAGCAACGAACAGGACAGTTATTGGGGACAATGTCATCAGGAAACAGAAATGCTTTGCTATGCGGAGGAGAAGGGGATTCATTTGAGCACCTCTGGCATATAAACATTAGCTGTTTATATGCCTTCATTTTGCATTATTGAGGAAAAAGCCTTTTAACACATACTTTTTCACAATGTCTATTGATGTAATACAGCTCAGTGAATGAGTCCCAGCAGATGTTTGATACTGAGGATTGTTTTCTAAGTATATATTTGATAAGGCTGAAATGCTGTTTGCTTGCTGTAATCTACATTCAGAGCCACACTAATGTGCAGTTTGAATTAGAAGAAAATCAATGCAATGGAAGCACAGGATAAGCCTCTCCATAATTAAAGATCTTGATTGTTTATTTGACAACTCCTCGTTCAACATTCCACAAAAAAAAAACACAGATTTTGCGTAATCTACTTTCTGTTGCAAAGAAAATAATGTCTTTGTTCTGTTTTTTATACTTTTTCAGTGTGTCTGAGTAAATAAAGTTAAAGTTTAGTTAAGTAAAAGACTAAAAAAAAAAATTGATTTATAATTACAGTAGGATTATCGCACACTGTAAAATCCAACTTTTGATTTTAACAGCTTCATCTAGTTGAGATGTTAAGAAATAATTGTTTGCAAAAAAAATCACAGGCAGTATAGCTGTTACACTAATTTCTTTTGACATTTCATAGGGCGTACAGAAAGAGATCTTTCACAATTCCTCCCTACACAATCGCTCAAGATATTTTGAATTCCAAGCCCCGTCGTATTTTCCTCTCCTGAAGTGTTTGTGGTGAAAGCAAGAGTTTGGCAACCTCCACGTGTTTATGTTTGTTATAGTAGGATACAATACTTTTGTACAATCACTCCCACACAGTTGGCTTGCAAGCAGATAGTCTAATATTTTTAACTGAGACTTGATGACCTCAAAATTTCACTCTTCACTCTGTCTACTCTTCTCTATCTTCTTCTCTCTTTGTGTGATGGCAGGATATATGTGTGTTGGCGTGGCTACAAAATTGGGTGTATGTGTCATCTCATATTTACCTCCCAGGGAAATAGCATGACATAGGTAACTAATTAAAAATTCTTACAAACTATGATAAAAATGTAAAGTGCAAATAAGAAAATATTACAAGAGTTGGAATGTATTAAAATTGCAGGTTGGACTTTTCTAAATTTCTCAGTTTGGTCTTGTGCAACTGCAATAAAATTATATATTTTTCCAAGGGCACCAATAATTGTGTTTGACAGTATCTGCATACCATTTTGTCTTTTCTATTTCCTCCCCTGCCATTTTTAACTTTAAATATGTATGAGATAAAATACTAAATATCACCTGGTTCATTTACACCACCTCAACCTGAGCCATAAAATCTCTCTGCTGATGGGTAAATCCTTGATGTAATCCTAAATGTCAGGAGTTGACATTATTCAGCTGAAAGCAATCAATAGCTAGTGTTTGTCTAAATGCATAACTTTGAATGATAAGGGGACATGCCCTCTGTAAGCTGCATCTCAATACGCTGGAGGTAGCAGTGATTATAAAAATGGCAGCTTTCTGGGTTTTTTTTTTTGCCCTTTGTAGCTTTTTCCAACACATTCACCCTGTTTCTCCTACCTTTATCTGTAAAGCTGAATGTTTTTCTTCATAGTATACCCAAGATAAAACAGAAAAACTAATTTCATGAGCCAGTGCATCTTTTAGTTGAAGCACCTCCTGCCATTCTTCTATCAACTGTGCTATATTTAATAAAGAAATCTTTGTTTCGTACTTTGCTTGAATACTGAAATTCACAGAAAAAAAAACTCGGAAAGCGCTTTATTACAGAATAAAATGCCAGAGAGAGCAGAAATGCGTTTAAACCTTCAAAAATAAAACGGCGCATTTAAGAGCTGAACAAAACCCTCTAAAATGGCCAAGCATCAGCGAATGCAGTCAGTTAACTATTATGCCCTTAAAAGACATTTTCTTTGATTAAAGTCAGTAAATGAGGGGAAAGACACTTCAAAGTGTTTTGCATCTCTTACTTGAAAGTCCTGCATATGAAAGATATTGTGTCCTGCTAATGCCAAGAACACTCATGCATTTACATAGATGTAGGTGATCGCATCTGATCTCTTGCCTCAGAAACCTCAAAGCAGTTGTTTTGCAAAAAGATATTCATGAAAAGCCATAGAAAAACAGGGCTGCACTCGATCAGAGTAATAATGACCCTGCAGGCAGAGCAGAGCAATTAAAAGAGAGTCCAGGGGAGAGATGAGAACTATTAACAACCACAGAGGACCTTTTCTTCCCCAGTTTAACTCTTCGTGTCTCAAGTGAGGCTAGCAAACGCTGCAAACTGATCAAAACATTGCTGGAAATTGTGAAAAAGCACTAATTACAGACCAGGGGTAGGGGGATGGATGGTAGGAGAACAGGAGGGTGGGGAACATAAAGATCCCATGTGCTTCCAAGACATTTCCTGTCCAATTTAATATGTTGCATCAGTTATTTTTTATCTCTTTCTGGCACATTATTGTGGATTCCCCTGGGTTTACTTGTTGACCCGAGTCCAACAAGCTATGCAAGCTATGATGAACTGAAAAACCTGGCAGGGACATTACAGTGTAGGATGTTTATTCATGTATCTTTACCACTAATACAATGGTCATGCGTCATATGTTTCTGTTCTTTCTGGCACAGGGTAATTATTTTTTTCAAAAGGTAGTATGTAGAGGAGGACAATGGCAAGACGATTAGTACTGTCATTTTCGAGCAGGAGGTTTACCAGTCTTTAGTCATGTCTTTCTGTGTGGCATCTGTATTTTCTTCCAGTCTACTACAAAAAAACTGCATGATACTTTACCTGCAAATGCCGAACTGTTTGGCGGTATTGTAGCTCTCTGTCTTTAGACCAGTAATAGAACAATGACCGATCCAGGAAAGCCACGCTTCTTCTGTTTCTCCTCAGAAAACATAAAAATTTACATGTCCAGATCGTATTGCTGAGTACTTTCTGCTTTACTCCAGTTGTCCAATGTGAATCCTATCTGCTACTCTTGGTTTTATAAGAGTTACATTTTCTTAATAATTTACCTTTATATAGATTGTAAAACTATATATTGCCAAAGATCAATAAAAGCTAACATGGAAGTATTAAAATTTTGAGACTAAATAATTCTGTGTTTTCATCTATCTTTTTTTAGCTATTTGCATGCTCCTATATAGATACGTGCAAAGATAAAGCACGCGCGCAAAGCTAAGGCTAAAGGAAATGACATGTTAGGGAACGCCCTCTTTAGAGCGTAACTTGGATAGAGGCCAACAAAGAGAATGACAAACTGTTATCAGACACCATTTTGCTCGGTTAGTCCATAAGGATAGCATGAACAAATGGACCAGTGCTGTATTTTAGTCTTAATAAACGGAATTCAAGAATTCAACTCACTCTCTTCAACCTCACACATCAGCTGGACAAAGGACAAGTCACCCACAAAACCTTCCCTTGGTGTTAGATTCACATGTAAAGTTTGAAGGTTTCTCATTGGTGTCATTCTGCTGTTACCCAACTACAGCCTTGATTTGTAGCCTTTTCATGAAACTCCTTTTTTACAATCACAAAAAGTTTGTTTATCCAAGCGATGATGGCATATCTCTAGATCTCTATAAAGAAATTATAAAACTATACATGTCTTAGATTATAGATTACAGCAGTTCTCTAAACCTGACCAACACTGTTGTCCTGTAGAAATAGACAGGAGGTCTCTGAATAGCTGGATCTTGTCAAAGTACTTTACACCGTAAATTATTATTTAAATGTTGTGTTTTATTATATTTTTAAGCATATTTTACTGAAGAATCAAGCTATTGTGTTATGTTTTTGCAAAAGCTTATTTTGAATTAAATCTGATTGGGATGATTTTTAAAAAGTTATCTAGAAATACCTACATGAAACAGAGCATTTCAATTATTCATAAGATCCAACTTAAACAGAACCAAATACATTCTCATGAAGAATAACGGTCAACCAAGAACTTTTTCCAGCATTTGTACCGAAACCTGTGACCAGGTTCTTACACAGGAGCAGAAGAGAATCCACAGGTCAGCACAGTTAGTTCAGAAAGCTACAGAGAATCATTCTAAATTGCCTTTGTGCGAAAGGTTACCGCTACAGGGTCAAGCATCCGCGTTATTTAAAATGTCAGTGATACGATAAGGGCACGTTCCTGGAATATGCGTTTGTGCACGCTGGCTCATGAGCAAGCATGGCAGTGGTTGAGAAGAGCTATCATAGCCTGGCCTTAAAGTCACATTTAATTGGCGAATTCCCCTAAGTAAATAAAAAAGGTGACATTTTCTCTTTGGTACCTGGACTAGAATCCTAAAACCGATGGGCTGAGGTCCCTGAAATGTCAAGGAGGAATAATTTCCATCGCATACTCTGCCAGCTTTTTGTACCTTGCCTCCACTCTGCTTTGGGACACCCAGAAAGGTCATCCGTGCATTTGACTTATTTTGTGTCAACATTTGGTTGAGAATCAATCACAGCTTTCCGTGATCAAAGATAAGTAGGCCACTGTTAGATTTTGCCCTCTGCTTGGTGCAGACTACTTCTCTTTTTGATGTATTGAAGCATTAAGGCTTAGATGTCGAATTTCTAGCTACTTTTGCATCATCCACGGTTAGATAGTTCTCCCGCTTACACTCCACAGAAGTACACGTTCACACATTCACACACCTGAAAGCCCCCTTGGCACAGTAAACAACTTTAAGCACCCAGGAAAACAAACAGATAAAAGCACGCCTTTGACATGAAAACATGACAATTTCCCTCTAAGAACCTCTCAGAAAAATAAAATCCTAGGAGAGAGAAAAGGGCTTTACTGACAAGAACAGACACCATTGAATAAATCCATGTTATTTATCATCTGGCATAGCTCTTTGGCCGGCTTTAGGCCAGTACGCCCAGAATTACCTGCTGCAACATCAAAACACTCCCTTGTAATCATCCAGCTATTCTAGACTGCAAAGCATCTTAACAGAAGCAGCATTTCTGCTCTGTGAAGTGATTTCTAAAGCAAAGACTGCAAACATTTAGCACATTCCTTCTCCCTGCCGTCTTTTGTCTTTGGCTCTCCATCTGTATGCGTTTAATGGCATCTCAAATAATGCTAATCAAATCCTGTGCGATCAGGTTTGATGCTTTCATTGACAAGGATTTGTAAGCAGTGGTTTCTCACCAGGAAAGACTTAAAATTCAAAATGCAGTTGGAACACCTCTCCTTCTAAAACCCTTCCTTGTTTTAGGATTTGTGACTTATGCTTTAGTAGGCTGATGCATAAAGTGAAGGCTTTTTCAACCTTTGATGTCAATATTGTGGAGGTTGATAAATCTATGTGGGTTGCGGTATACTTCTGGAATGGTGTGTGCATGAAATGCATCCAATCGCCTTAGCAAGTATAAGATGAGTGTGTGTGCGTGTGTGTGTGTGTGTTTCCAGGCAATTTCAACATTGGAACAATTGGATATTATTAACTGATAAAAATAATTTGGACTGTGTGTTTTTGAGGTGTATTGCAGACAAATTTGGAAAGTGAGAGCAAAGTATAATATAACATGAGAGATATAAACTGAGAACTAAAAGAAACCTTAATAACAAAGAGATCATCACACCAAGTTCTGAACTGTTCTTATTGCAAGAACCTTCCAGATAATACAATTTACAAAACCAAACATTGTCTTTAGAAAGTAAACAACTTTTCCATTCCATGGGAAGTAAAATTACTCTTGATAAACCAAGAAGTCTGTTTCTGATTACAAGCATCTCTAACAGATAGTAAACCAATGACTGACATTTTAAAAGATGGTGGCCTTCTCAATAATCAGTTAAAAAGTGCTATTAGTATTACAGCAATCAAACCCTTTTCAAAATTGTCAACGACTGTTTTCCATGTTCCTACTGTATTTTGATGACTGATATTTGACGGTGAGTCATTGTGGTTGGAAAGCCTCTTGTCATCACCCTAATCTTTAGCTATTTCCACAGATTTTCAGTCAAAAAAAAGTTGGACCTCTGGCTGGCTGGAATCCGTTGAAAAATGTAAATATTAATTTAAACCTAAATCTAATGAATAACTTGGGACTGTAAGTAAGCCCTTTTCAATGAGACTTCTTCCAGCTTTTTTTTTTCCAACACTGACTGTCTTCTTTTCACTCTTGTATAAAATTTATGATGTGCGTAATTCTTATGATCCTGTGAGAAGATTTTCCCACCTGATTTGTGGATCTGTGCTGCTCTACCAGAGTTGCGTTAAACTTTTTGGCTGCATCTCTGATTGATGTTCTCCTTGTCCGGCCTGTCAGTTTTGGTGGACGGCCATGTCTCATATCAAACAAGGTTGACAGTTTTCCTTCTGCTACAGTGCTGTGTGAGATTAATTCTGCACAAATATAATTACATATACGTCCCACTTTATTTGCAAAAAAAAAAAAACAAACAAACAAAAAAAACCTTGCATCATTTTCTTTGATTTTATACTTATGCCCTACTTTACATTTGACTGTGGCACATTTTCTCAATAAAAAACACAGAAGCTGGTTTCTATAACATAAATAAATAAAAATGAAGGTATGGATATTTTTGCAAAACTATGTATAGCCCTTTCTGGACTATACAGATCTGAGGACACTGAGTGCAAAAACTCACATCTGCCTGATTCAAACTCTAAAGCTCAAACTCAGTGCCTTGATATTAAAAAAAAACAAGAAAACAATAACAACAAACAATCAGACAGATAGACGGCCTCCAACATTAGATGCACACTAGAGGTCCATTATCTCTTCTCATATTTAACAAGTAAGTGCCTGATTAACAAACAAGGGTTTTAACAAGCTTTGATTGTTTAATGATGGGTTGCATTAAGAGGAATAATTTTTAGACTGATGAATTATACCAAGTTGAAGCTGATGATTAGGATTGTTAAAAGAAAAATGTAAAATTCAAAGCTTTGGTAGTCAAAAAATATGATTAACTCTTCATTGTCAGAATAAACTTAGCTAATCAGTACATTTACTCATTAGTTTTAAAATATGATGAATGGATTTTTGTTTTAAATAGAGGCTCATCTGCATATAAAATGAGAAAGTCAATCATTTACTTTTATAAAATGCATCTTTGTGGCCGTGCAATAACATCATTTTTGAAACATGTCAAACAAAGAAGCTATCCTTACCATTAGCCTCAAATGCATAAGGACATATTTTCCTACATGCATATAAATAAACAGGTACTTAAGTGGTATAGTGTTTTGTAGATAATTTACATTTTCCATGAAGTAACCCATTCCGCTTTAAATAAAGTGTCGTGTAGATGGTTCCCTTTACATGGCATAGAGCTGAAACGGCTCAGCTCGCTTCCAGCGGAGACTACAGTCTCTGGTGGAGCATGTATTGAAATGTTGCTTCTGAAGCTCCTATAGTCCTCTGCTGTTTACCATCAAACAGTCCAGTGGCCTCTAAGATGAGAGAGAAACAGAAAGATGCACCTTCAGGCATCTCACTCTCTCTTTCATCTCTTTCGCCAGCGTCAGTCATCTTTAAATAGCCGAGGTAAATCCTGTGTGTGATCCTTTGAAAGAATCCAAGTTTTTATATAGCTATTTTGCTGTGATATTATATTATGGGACACACAAATGGCCTGATGTTGAACCAAGCAATTTATAGACATCTATGCATGCCGATTCCTATGGAGTATTGAAATGGCAGCATGTTGATCTTAGTATTTGACACTTATTACTTTCCGGAAAAGCCATGAACCTATAACCACTGATTCACTTTCAGCATGTTGCTTCCTCCGGATGCAAAAGTTCTACAGTGTTATGGAGCATAAAGAGTGAACTAGACAATATTATATTGTAAATTGTAATAAGCTTTTCTATAAGACACTTTCTCAATGTACTGTGTTGATTCTGTTTGGCTATTTCTCTGCTTGGTGAGGTCACTAATGTTTGGGATTGATTTGATTGAACATACATCTCTTTGTCCTGCCTTGAGATTTTATTTTTGTCACTTAATGATATGTATAAAAGGGGTAGAAAAAAAACAGAGTCATAGAGGAATTTCTTTAAAATTGTTGAATTGACGTGGTTTGCCTTAATCGAAAATGCTGTGCATAAAAGCATTTTACACGCGTGTAAAATGTTGCTGTCAAAATGACGCTTTCAACTTGAAAGCATCATCCGTACATTGAAACTGATGGTGCCAGCATTATAATGTGGGGATGCTTTTATTTAGCAATGAAAGGGAAATTGGTCAGAGTTGATGGAAAGATGAGAAATATGTCAATTCTAGAATAAAACCTTTACTCCAGAGGGGTTTGGAAGTTCACTTTCCAGCAGGTCCCTAACATACAGCTAGAGATACAATAAAATAGATTATAAGAGTGTTGCATGGAAATGTTTAAATTTAAGTGATTTGAATATTGTAATACTTTTGTATTCTAAAATGGTACATCATCACAATGTCAATGGAAATCTTCATGCCTTATTGAAGGCAAGAACTACAAAGTTGGACAACTGCATCAACATATTTAATCTTTAATCACTTAACGACTGCTGTCACAATAACATCCATTTTGCCCTCTGTCAATAAAATGGATGATGCCACAGTGAAGAGAAGAATCAAAACAGAATAAAGCGACATATTGTGGATTGCAGGGGTTATGCCTTACTGCTCCACTGCTACAAAATTCATCATGTTTGTGACAAGTGGAGGATGATGTTTTTAATTGCTACAACCTTCAGTGGCACTGAAGCCTGGCCCTGAGGGACCAGATGGATGTAAGACCTGCTGTGTGTTAGAGGAAGAAAACGTACAGTAAATATTTTGGCTTGTGTAAATGCTTAATTTAAAGAAGCTGGATTCTTAATGCCAAAATATTTTCAGATGAGGTCTGGCTTCTTAGTAAAATATTACATTCAAGGTCAGTGAATGTAATTTTAACAGCCAAAATATATAATAATTCAATATGTTTTACTCTCTTTGTTGCTATCGGATCATTTTAGAAAGAAAAAAGGACACATACATGGATCGCATTTAATGTTTGTCTTTGAAAATAAACTGCACCTGACATATTCACCAGTCCTCTCCACTCTCTGCACAGCTCCCCTCTCAACACGCATTAGAGATCCCTGCTAAAGTCTCCCGCCCTCTTAGACATAAAGTTACACACACACACGCACACGCACACAGCCCATTTTTTTTTGCTAATGAAGCCTACCTCAAATGCATTTGCATCTTTGTAAATTAGCTTGATTATTTCTCTGTAATTAGCATAAGCGTATGGAAATTAAATTGTCTATAGTGGTGTGGCAGCCTGAAGGTGACAGGCTGCATTTGATGCTCTCTCACTAGATATGTAATTCATCTTGGTTAGTGTAAGGCCAAGGTTCTTTTATATCCAAAAGGCTTATGAGTATTCTCAAATTTGACAGGGTCTTCATTGGATTACATAAACTATGATTTAAAATGCGAGCTATACGCAGAACTTTTTCATTAGTAGGATATAAAAATAGGCCTTTTACTTGGTGAAGAGGTGGGATTCACTTTAATTGTTGGATTCACGGCACAATTCAGTGCCCAGGACATAAAAATAAAATAAAATAAAGACGAGGCCTCTGGGCTCAGTGTTGAATTGTCACCATCAGTTTTATGCCACAAACCTCTGCAGATTATTTCAGCCCATTAGCTTGTGGGAGAGAACTGGAGTCACTGAATATGAAACAAATTAGACATTTTGTTTTAATATGTTGAGAGTAAAGAGGCACCGTGTGGCATCTTACTTCATCCTCACCCATGGCACCCTAAGGTTTTACTCATCAGCAGTAATAGGGGCCCGAAAGCCTCAGCCACTAATAACCCAGGCATGGATTATTAATTAATATGTTCAAAGTACACACTCTCATTCTAACCACCCGACCACAGTCACAGCTAATTCGAACTCTGTGAACTTGTTTCTGGTGATATTTACAAAATTCAGAGGGTGGTGGGTGGAAAATTAAAGTGCTTTCAAACACTTTTTGAATTGAGGCGTACTTGCTGGACTAAAAGTTTATTAGTAAAAAAACAGCATTATAAAGACATCATAAAGTGAAATGAAAGCATCATCAGTATTAGGGATAAAGTTATGAAGATGCTGAAATCAGGGTTAGGCTATAAAAGCAATATCTCTGAGTTGGCACAGAGCAATGTTTAACCCATCATCTGAAAATGGAAAAAACATGATATTTCTGCAAACATAGCGATACATGAATGATACACAGATCAATCAGAAGAGTTATCGACCCCAAATGACAAACACACCCACTAAAGAAAGAGTGAGCACAATTTTTAAAATTTTTTTTAATCAAGAATGGGTGAAGGAAGCGTGTTTTACTGCTTGCTGTTCATGGGCTCACAAAGTACACAGCTCTGCTCTCAGAGCTATGCACTCACTGTTTTGATGACTTAATGCTCTCTTTGGGGGTTTTGGCAGCGATGTTATGCCATATAGAGACACAGAGAAGACCACAGGGTGCAGAAAGACCGAGCCACCCCAGGCCAGATTGTAGGTCACTCCTCCCACTCACCCAACACATAGAGACAATGCAATATTCCTCTCCTCCCTGCACTGGTCTCACTAAGGCCAGAGGTGACTGAATGAACAAGTGGGAAAAAACAAACAAACATATACATAAATATATTCTTAAATTCTATAAATTATTAGTAAGATAACATTCCTACAAAGTTTGTAACAGATTGTTAAAAAAAAAAAGGTGCTTCCTTTTGAAATGTCTCTTTTAGATTTAATGACTTGTGCCGCAGTTACCAAAGTGACATGATGTCGTAACAAGTCAAACCATTTAAATTACCAAAGAAACCAGCACTCTAAACATGACTTTCACACTTGGATATTTACGCCATACATTTACAGAAAGACGTCACTGAGTACAATTTAATTCATGGAATATTAACTCAATTTATCTTGGCTTCTGTCTCATTCACAAGTCCTGCACTTACATACTGCTGATGGAACATTGCTATACATTGAGAGTAATGACAACATTTATGAGCATGATCCTGTTTCACAGAGTAGCTCTGTACGTTATTGATGAGTCTCACACTGTGCTATTACTTATGAATGAAAAGAAAGCCAAAGGGAGGGGATAGAGATGAGAAGAAGGTATGGGCATTATAGCCTCATCCCTTGAACTATATTTCATCAAAGCTTGCGGTTGGAGAATCTTGCAGTAGACACGGCTCGCATGGGTTTCCAAACTCAATTTATTTTTTTAAACTTGAAGGTCGCTTTCATGAGCTTTTGATTGATTTGATAGTACACAGTGTTGAGAGATCAGACGTCTCAGAGACAAGAGCTGAGGGAAGGAAACCGGCATGTGACAGACCTCATGAACTGGGTCATTACTTAAAACCCTGCACCGTACAACAGCAAAAGACTGAGTGCATATTGCTACATGTTTCAATTTACAAGTGCGCAAACATCATACATTGAAAATCACCCATTTCTGTTTATTATACCTTCTAAATCTTTCCACCATCACAGAGGGCTGGTGAATCAGCAATGTTTCTATTCCATTAAAAGTCACAATCAAGTGATTGGTAAGACATTTGCAGCCCCAAGGTTTTACCTCATACATCTGTTGGATGGACAGGAGCAAAGTCTTTCTACACCTTCAATCCTGACCTTCAATCCAAGAGTGATCTTATTAAGCTCTGAAACTTTTCATTTGGGGGAAAAAGAAGCTATTTATTGTCTATACTTTCTAAGGGCTACCAAAAACGTATCAAAACATCTTTCTAGGATTCAAATGAGAAGTAGTGGGATGGCAGCAGGCAGGCAGAGATTCACTGCAGAACATGGACTTGATGGTGAAAGTACTGAAAACATGCACAGGCAAATTTAAGAAGTTTTTTTTTTTTTTTGCAGGGAGCAAATCTGAGAAATAAAAACAGAAAAACTGACTTGTTGAACTGCTGCCTTCGCAAAAAACAGGTAATTAATTTTCTGCTGGGAGCCGCTTGATGTGTTTTTTTTTTTTTGCTTTTTTTTTCTAAATTTGTCTTGAAATTGTATCCAGAATCATGAAGTCGCTTCCTAAGTTCAAAATAAAATCAAGATTTTTGAACCTTATAACAGATCATTCATATGCACATGCATAGCCAACAGAACTCAAATAAATTAACCACATCAGAAGGATTAATGGAGTTAAACTTTCTGCCCAACTCTGCTGTGGCCCTTAAGATTAGAAGGATTCCGCTCTTTTGCAATCTGAAACATCATTGACTGACTTTTGAACACCACTGTGTTTTCAAGAGACGTACCACAGCAATTAAGCCTCCTTAGTGAGTAAATGCTGCTACAACAAATTCTGAAATAACAATAGTCAGAAATCTGAAGGTTGACCAAAAGACTGGAACTTATTTTACAAACTAAGATATTTTCCATCTTTTAACCTTTTTTGTATGTTTTGAAACATAGACCAAATTCTTTATTTGTGAAAGTTTCATAACACAGTTTAGATTGTATACGACTAAAAATAACATACTTACTATTAAAAGACTGAATAGATTTAAAAATTAGATAACTAATTTGTAAAACATGCCATTAATTATTAAATATTGAGCAATGTCTCTAAATGTAGAACAGTGTATTAGATAATATTAAATGATCTTCTTTGCTGTGGCTGGGCGAGGGAGAATTGCACCATAGAAGCTGTTTGAGTGCTTGCTAAGATTAGAAAACTGCTGTCTAAATGTGGCCCACTTACAGTTTAAACTGCTTGAGAATCAATCAGAAGAAACATTAATTAAACATTAGAAAGAAATTAGATCATAGAAAGCCATGAAACTGAATATGTTCAGAATGTGCTCCCAGTCAGTTTAATCCATGATACAAAATATCAACCAGTGAAATTACTGCATGTGGGTTTCATGCTCTGTTGAAAACATCTCAAGCTGATCAAACAGCCAAGGTAAATAGTGCATTTTCCCTCTGAAACCTTTCAGAATGTTTTGGTTCATAAAAATGGACGAACTTTGTCAAAGGAAAGCAAAAATGCATCTGAGTAACTCTGAGAACCATAAACTGTATGAGCACTTAAACTATCCAAATATGGACCGCCTCTCTCTTTGTTTTATTTTGCAATGTTGCAGTTTATTTGGTACTTAGACCAAGTTTTTTATGTTCATGTCTTTGTGTATCTGGCTAACTACTGGATGATCTGTGGCCTGTGCTTTTGTGGACTGTTGTACTGTATTGAATTTATAAAGCCATGACTAATCAAGCTATTGAAGATAATGGGGAAAAATGGATTATCACTGGTTGCTTTGTCATCGTCTAAAAAAGCACAAACTAAATGGAAACTATTTGTTGTAAAAGTTACACATTCTTGAGTCCTTAATGTAAAGTAATTTAGCATCGCGTGCTAGCTGTATCTTGCCTGTATTAGATGCTGTGAAGGTGATGTTAAAGAAGTTTAGTTAATTACAATGAATTATAAATGTTGGGTTCCCAAGTCATTATTGAAATCATGTAAATCCAGTTTTTTCCACAAATCTGACTGCAGTACCTCTGGAACTCACCCTTTAGAGAAGCAGGAAGAGCTTACCCTTCTTGCTTATTCTTTTTGTCTTTTTACTTTATGAAATTTTTAAACGTCAACTAAAATCTTTTGTATTTTATCAGTTAGAAAAAAATACTTGTGGCATTTGTTAGGATAACCTGTTAATGGAGATAGCCTAATTTAAACATTTTTTGTTGCCATCTGTCCTTCTTTTAGGTTGTACCTTTCAGTCTCAGGGAATGATAATTAATTAGACTGAACAGTTATATGAAACTACATATGTTTTTATTGCTCTGACTGTAGATGTGTGAAAATACAGTCAAGCAGCTAATTCCTTGTAGTCATTTCCAGGCTACTGAACGTTTTGGACACAACATCTTTAAAATTCAACCAATGACTGCTGGAGTTTTCCAGTTTCCCCAAAACCCTGCATACAGGATATTGTCTATACCTATGCAGTCTAAGACAATTGATCAATTAATGGTTGGAATTTTAGGCCATAATTGTGGCAGCACAGACTGTTGAAAAAACAAAAAAAATTTTTTACAGTTTTCTGGTGAGTGACTAATTTATTTTTCAGTTGTATATTACCCTCATATTTTTAGTCACATACTTCTTGATTCTTTTCAGCACGTCCCTTCCTCTTTCATTACTAATCCAGAAGCATTTCTGTCAACCATTTTTAACAAAAATGATATATAGAATGTATTAAAGATTGTCACTGTGAAGATTGTTGATTTGTTTTGAAATTTCAATAATATAGCTCCTACTATCACATTTTTTTCAACTTTCTACATTGTTTAAAAGACATTTTTAAAAATATTATTTTTAAGATGAGCTGAATCTTTTTCCATTCTCAACAAAAACTCTTTGTTCCTTCTTGTCAAGGCCTCCAAACTTCTTGCTAAATGACTGGTTTCAAAAGTTCAAGAATATAAAACAGTGGGAAAAAAAGAAAAATCTCTGCCTAATTACTCTCAGAGGGAAGTAAATAGTTATTAACGTATGGCAAGCAGGACGCAGGGGTTTCAAACTGGGACGGAGGTGGGAGGAGAACAAGGGAGGAACATGTCAAATGAGAATGAGCGGGATGAAGGGTGATGAAAAGGAAAACTGGGAATGGGAGAAAAACTGAGTGCAGGAGTAAGAACAAAAAAATAAATAAATCACCTCACTGTAACAAAGCTACTTACATTTTAGGATTTCCGGTGCTATAACAATCGTTTCATGTTCTCGCTCATCCTTATTTATCTGTCTTTCCAATCCAGAGCACCTCCTCTCCTCAGAGGGCTCTCCCACTCTTCCACCCCATCTCAGTTTTTCCCTCGTTCTCTCTATCCTTTAATTTTCTCTTCTTTGAATAATTTACTGCAGCAGGGGAGAGTGGAAGTGCGTTTATTTTGAGTGTGTTTGCGCTTTAAACAGAATGCTTAATGATTGCCGATGGGAGAGAGACTGCATTAATCCCATTTATGTTGAGACCTTTTAGATGTACTGACACTCGTGGCAGACAAGCGGGGCCAATGGCGTGTACGTGCGTGTGCGAGAGAGTGTGTGCGCTTGCAGAAATGATCCCCTTCCACATCTGTGTGGAGGAGCCCCCATATCACTCTCGCGGTGTATATGTAGGTGGGGGTAGACAGGATCAAAATGCCAGGACTCTGCATATACCTCCACTTGTGATCAAGGCGAGGCCTTTGGGGCGCCCCCCACTATTCGCTCAGTTGAATTGAAAAATCTTCTTATGAAATTCCCATTTTTTTCAAAGAGTGTGCGTTTTATGATGTTTTTGCATCTCCAAAAATGTGCCAACAGCTTTATAAACTTTTGTGTTGGTTTTTGTCCACAATATTACTTTTACTTTTAATTCAATATTACTTTAAAAAAAAAAAAACAACAATAACAAAAATCAATTTCCTTGTTTTGTGTTGTTTGATTTAGGCATAGACTACAGAGGATTCAAAACTGGCTAAAATTTATTTGGAAGCAAATATATTCAAACCAGTGATAATGCTTCTAAATAATTGTACACTATGTATTAATTAATACCAATTAAATGAAAGGCAATGATAAAATCTTTGTCCATCTGGTAAAGGCTTTACAGAAATGCTGGAATAGTTGACAGGAACATACCACACATCTTAGAAAACTTCATAAATCAAATATAATATTTTTTTTATTTCCTATTTGAGTTGTTGGCCTTTTGTCATAAAATATGAAGACAGGGCCCATATGACAAACCCAAAGTAAATCAAATTATATGAAAGCAATTTACTCCTAGTATTCATTAAATAAAAAATGAAATAAAAAATCAGTCCACTGATCAATTAGTCAATACTAGGAGTGTCTTAATCCATACAGCTTGTAAAATGAGACAATACACATTGTAAGATTCACAAAATAAATCCCTTTGTTTGTTTTAACATATAGAGTTAAGTTTGTACGAGTCATAAACTCTGTTTCTAATCATCTTTAATGGCCACAGAATAATTTGTTTCAGGATTTTATATATTTAGCCTTGAGGTACTTCCATTTTCTGCTAACCACTCTCTCATGTCAGTGTAGAAAAACTGACCACAGTTGATCAAGAACAGATTTTGATTTACTGATGTTCAGCTGCAGTTCATATAAAATAATCCTGTAGTTTAGCGCAGATAGGAAGCTACATGAAAAATGCCAACTGCTAATGGCTAGCCAGTTGCAGTATTGTGACAGTATATACAAAACTATCAATTACCAAATAAAGCTGTGGTTGGAGCTTTTATTACTGTGCTGTCAGCCAGGATAAAGTACAATATTTTTTTGTCTGTTGTCATAATAAAACAATTACAAGGTAATTATGGCCAAAACAATCTACTTCAAAAAAAAAATGCTCCTTTTGGTGTTCACCTAACAATAAAGGTTTTATAAATCTCAAACTGCATTTAAAAAAAATATTTTTTTGTAAGAGTAAAAGCATCCAGTTCACTTTTATTCATAGTATTTAAAAAAATTCAGAGAGAATCAAAATTAAAATTGTGCAATTTTCCTTTAGATTAGGGCTGATCGGTAGCTCCAGAACATTACGTCAACTTCAATATGACTAATCCCCACAGTTCTTACAAATGAGTTTACAAGTCTTGTCTGGCACTCAGACAATTGTTTGTCTTCTCCATTTAGTTCCCAGAATGCTTCCCCACAAAGAATTTCAAACTTGCAGGTTTCTTCAATGTTTTTCAACAAAGTGCCACTGCTCAGCCCCCTAAAAACATATTAGTTAAATCTGTCAACACACGCCAAATCTGTAACAACTTCCATCTTCTTTCACACATAGATGAAAGAGAGTTTAAACCAGAGACCTTTTCAATAATAGCTTTCACTTAGTTCACCAGACATAGTCCCATGCTAGCAGAAGACTGACAGCTAACTGAATAGCGTTTGCCAAGATAAACCTACACTTAAGGAGACTTAAGTGCCGTTTTAATATCACGAAATCTTGTGCCACAAGCTCTTGTTGCAGCCCTGACATTACACACTGAATATTTTGTAAATCTGTCTTTTCCAGCTAAAATAGCTCTGACACAATGAAAGGACATCTTTGATGAAAAGGAACCTTAGGGACTGTACTTGTATCTTTTATTATTTCACCCTGGCCCTCTTAGCAGTGGGAAATGAAATAAAGATATTCTTTTTCATGCCCATTTGAAAATGGGAGGCTTGTTGCTGTTCCTCCAGGTGTCCCACTATAGAGTTTGCCTTTTGGCTTTAGACCAGGAGTGCACAAGTCCAGTCCTCCACAGCTACCATCCTGCAAACTTTAGAACTGCACCTACTCCAACATACTTGAATCAAATGGTTGAATCTCCTCACCAGTAGTCATTCAGGTAGTGCTATTTTTTTTAGTAATGATACAAATACTTTCATCAATTAGTTATTCAGTTTGCTGACGACCTATTTTTATTGTTGCCTTTTAGTATAGATAAATGCAGACCTTAGAATCCCACAAAATCTACAATACTTTAACATTTATCCTCCATGTTGTAATCAAAGTGAGTTGGACCTTCTAATTCTCATCTGCATGTTGTAGCAACATTAACAGGGAGCAGTTGGAACAAGGGATTCATCTCTTAGATATCTTACTTGAATTAATTTATTTTTACACTTTGTCACTGTTTGCCTTTAGTCTATGGATATCGGAACATATGGTAACTCAAATTTTCATTTCAGTTTCAATTCAAGGATAAAAAAGACAAAGAGAAAGAAATCTTTGCTTTGTGGGTATTTTATTACACTCCTCCTCGCCTTGCATTTTTTGTTTCCTTTAGATTCCAGAAGAGCGAGAAGAGAAGGAGACTGTTAGTGAAACATCTGACGAAGCATTCAATCATAATATTATAGCTGATTGGTTCTCAATACCGCCATCTCAATGTGAATACCTCTATTAATATGAATGTGTTTTCTGTGTAAGTTCACATGCATGGGCATGTAAGGGGAAAAAGTACATCCATTTCAGATATATTACATACTGTAACCTGTTTGAGCATTGTTCTGGGCTGCATAGTGGTGCAGTAGGTGCTGTTGCCTGGCATATAGTTTGCATGTTCTCTGTGTGCATACGTGGTGTTGGGTCTGAAAAAGACAATCATACCAGACGTGTTAGTTCAATGAAACAAATGGACCCTGAATGAATGCGGTGAAAATGGTCCTTGTCAATAAAACAAATTTAATTCTGTGTAACAAACTACATTCTATTACACAGAACAGCAAACCAAGCAGTTGACTCAAATTTTCCTATCACCCACAACTCGGGCTCCAATGTGCTTGCTGCCTGCTGGCAGAAGTTGTGCATCATTAATACCCATGAAAAACACCATTAATTAACAGAGGATTTTAAACACTTAAAATAAGTAAATATATAAGCCATTAAAAAAAAATCATTTTTCAAATAAAAAATTACTAAAAATGGGAAAAAATAAGTGATTTAAACGTTGATTGTTGGTGGTAGTCAATATTGTGACCACTAAACTCAGGGCAAAACAGCTGTCAGCCTGAAAAGTATGTATGCAAGTAAGTTTCATAAGGCAGAGGAATAGAGCCAAAAACCACCTCCAGAAGTAATTCTGGAAACCCATTAAACTGATAGTGATCCTCGACCACGA
Source organism: Girardinus metallicus (assembly GCA_903067095.1). Lineage (NCBI taxonomy): Eukaryota > Metazoa > Chordata > Actinopteri > Cyprinodontiformes > Poeciliidae > Girardinus > Girardinus metallicus. The sequence continues at coordinate 4,179 of CAEGAE010012850.1, read as the reverse complement.
CTGAGCTAAGCTTAGCCAGACTTCAGCTATGTTCAACACATACAGTAGTCTGGAAATTAGGAGATTACTGTAAATGTTGGCACCATGATGAAGTTTGACAGGGAGCAGAGAGCAAACACAGAAGTGATAGGACCTGTGTAAAAGGTCCAGAGACAAAACAGCACTGAAGTGCAGGGACAGAGCAGGCACAGTGACTCTGGGGAGCAAAGCTAAGTAAAAATCAGACGACGAAAGCTCAGCCAAGCAATAATCTTTGCACTCAATCTTTTAAGGAAGGGCTACTCTCATGCTGTTAAAGGGTGCTGGTGGTGAAGATAGTTAGGAGGTTTGGGGATAAGTTTCCATGTTAGGTAGGGTGCAGTGAAAGATAGTGGAGAAGCAAGAGTGTCATTATCTGCTTCTCAGCTTGTAGAAAGGCTCTTCTGCTGCCTATAGAGAGTCATTGCACCAAACCCGTGGGCTCCTTGTGTTAGCACAGACACCATATTGACACCAAGGCTCAAGTCCTTCCAAAAGGTCCTGAAAGTGTTTTCCAAGTCTTTTAAAGGTTTTGGCCTCTTTTGTGGGAAATACATCTGACATCAAATGGCCAAGGTTGTATTTACAAGGTGCCATTTTATCACATGCTCTGTGTTTTTCATGTGTTTGTTGTTTGTTATTGTACAGTGCTATGCTTTTTTCCAGACCCTTATATGGGTGTTTCTCTGGTATAACAACCGGTTTTGACAAAGATGGACCCAGACACAAGATGCATTGTGATACTGAGCTGTATAATTGATCTTCCTAGAGATCTAGGTGTTTACTGAACCCAAAAGTTAGTAATAAAGATACCTGATTTTATAACTCTTTGGTCTCCTCATCTGACATTTAGTTGCAAGGAATATGATCTGAGGCTTTAACCTCAGATTCCTAAAGGGCTGTACGGTGATTAGGCTTAGTGCCCTTGCAAGAGCCTAGTATCTCTTGCACAACAGAAGGTCAAGCGGGTTTGCTCCAGATGTGAGCACTTTGTGAGGATCCTGAAGAGTGTGTGGAAGCTTGCCAAACTAATCTTTATGCATTTGATAACTTGGAGAAAGGGATACAGCAACAGACCTGCGGCATGTCCTGAATGGAGGGCTGGGTTTTTTGAGCAATTTCATAAGGTTACCTTCAAAATTGCACAAGTTTGATTAAAAAGTCATAGCCAAGCTGCTCTTACAAACTGATGGGTGTTGAAGTTTGTAAGAGCAGAAGTGTGTTAATGACTGCGTTTTTAACTTTATAGAGAACATGTCCAGACACTGACGCAGTAGTGTAGTTTCTTCTTCTCATTTGCTGACAATGGGTAGCTGGCATTACCATGCAAAGTGGCCCCAAGCTAAGCCAGATGGACCTGGCTCTCTGTTCTGTTGAATCTGTTTCTCATACAGCAGGGACTGAGCCAGCTTGCCTCCTATAAATGGAGGCTAGATGAAGCAGGGCTCTGACAGGCACACTGATGCAAAATCTCTGAAATGTGAATGCTACAGTGTCTGCTAATAGGCTACAAAAAAGCCAAAGGTGAAATTGGGAACGTTACAATCAATCTACTCAATTAAGTCTCTAAAGTTAAACTGTTTACTAAGATCTTGTTACCCTATCTTTTTTTTTTTTTTTTTTTTTTACTGTCTTATGAAACTTCTTAGGTGAATTCTTGGATAAGTAGGAATATGTAAACATTCTTCAAAGAGTTTGCTTCGTTTTGCTTTAATCCAATATAGCAACATCTGGCCCAAGACCACTCTTTTCAGAAGAACATCAAATTACTTAAATATTGCCTTTATGGAGATTAAGTTTATATTGTTAGAACTGCAGAGCTGTATTTGCATACACATTAAATATGTTCCTTCCTCTTAGTTCTTGGCACCGTGCGCTGATTACTCACTGACAGAGGAGGTATTCTCTAAAATAGCTCAGATGTCTGTGCATGTGTGTATGTGTCTGAAGATGGTTTCAAATCAACTTCATGCTAATCCTGTTCCACGCCTTGACAGTCTTAGTGAGAAGTGCCATTAGCATAACTAGCTAGCTAGTGCATTGAAGAACAGAGCCTCGGTGTCTCACTGGTACCATCTGTGTTTCTCACTCTGTTTGATAGAGGAGGTTTAAAAAAGGTAAAATGCTAGCCTTCCCGTTTTTTGCTCCTTGAATCTTTTTAGAAATAGACCACTGCCTTGTGAATCTCATTCACGCATAGTGAAGTGTCCTTACACATAAAAAAATATACTATATACTACCAAGAAGCATTTCCCCCCACTTAGATTTCTAAAATAGTCAAATACACATCTGATGTGGAATCTGCAGATTTGAGCATTTCAACATGACTGCATCTTAAAAGTGTGTGTGAACTGATTCAACTCAGAACTTTTTACCTAATTATAGCTTCTCCATCTGCAGCACTTGAACAAGGCAAAGCAGTTAAACAGCTTTGACTGTGTAATCCCATTTATTTACATACTCTGGTGAATGCCTACCCAGATATCATATACATATAACTTATAAAGCACCATGGGTTATGCAGATAAGGTGTACTGGCTATTCGAAATGTCACTACAAGGTAATGAATGATGTAATCATATAATTAACAATGTGTATAATTGACAATGTGTATATAATTCTAATTAATATAGAAGAGGAGGGAATATTGTCATGGGTGTGAAAAAGTCTGATACTTAGAACTACAGATGAACTTCTATGGTGAGTTGTTCTTATTCAAAATGAGCATGAAATGAGGTAAGTTGGTGACTGTTTCATTTTTTTCTTTTCAGCCCCATTCTTCTTCTCTTCTGATCAGACAGATGAGCAGAAGATGATTTGAAAATGGTTTCAAATCAACTTCATGCTGTTGAAGTTGATTTGGTGCTGTTGTGACAAATGTATATCTTTAAGTGGAACACCTCAGTTCCTATGAGTAAAAAAAAAAAAAAAGGAATACCTGTTTAATTGGTGTGCAAGTGACCATCTTCACAGAGAAAAACATAGAGACCCTTTTCAGCAGGTCCAAGGTCCTGTTGGTGTTGCATTGTAGTTTCACCCCCTTTGTTCTTGCAGTTGGCTAGTAGTTCATGCATGCCTGCTGATTGTGAAGGCCATGAAGATAGTTTGTTGGAGTCTACAGTCTACGCTCCTGCGGACATGTATTCCAGATGATAGTCCTGCTGTGCCTTTTTTAGTCCACATTCTGCTCCACTTCATTTACCAGTGATTCAACATTCATTACGAATTTCAAAGCAGAACATTTTTTAAAACTTTTTGTTTTGATATTGTTTAGAAACCGAATGGTCTCCTTCATTTGCTTCATGGTTCGGCTTATTTTTTTTTAAGCAACGGGGAGTCCGACACACAAGAAGATGGTCGAGGGAGGCAAATTTGACAAAACAAACACACGATCACCCGCCTCATAGCGGCTGCTGGCACTGAGCCATCCTGTCTGGGTCTGTCTCAGTGCATAGGGCGAGCTGTCTGCCCTCATCAGTGCCAACATGTCGCCTGTACGTGAACTGCTTCAGGGGGGGATCTAGCTGTGTGTTTGTGTGTTCTGTTTTGCTCATCCTTTTTCATAAACCACTACCCACTGACCATGTGGGGACAACAAAGCTCATTATACTGGTGACCCCATTCCTGTTTGATATGTGGAGCCACAGTTTAGTCATACACACATGCACACATACTTTTACCGACAGATTTTGCATAGTTTCAGGAAGATGAAAGTGTAAGTGAATATAGATTCACAAACAGGAGATCAGAGTGATGCCCAAAAGGCCGAAACCGTCTTCAGAAAAAATTACATAAAGTCACGCACACAGTTTTTTTCATGGATTATTTATACTTTGCCTGTTTCGAACAAATCTGAAATTCTTGCATGAGTTCTCTTGTGTTCATAAACAAAACAAGAATAAAAGCATCTCGTATATTAGATCATTTGATCTGCAACTTGTCAAATGGAATTTTAAATATGTGAACATGTTGTACTGTAAATATTGAAGGGGATCATACACTCATTAACAAACCTGAAAAACTTGCAATAAAATCGCTGGATGTTTCTTAAACGTGAATCTTTCATATGTATCGTCAGTGACCATTGACTGAATGGCTTCAGTTTTTATTCTCATATCAAACCAACCAAGACTGTAATTATGACTAGAAAAAAAAAAAATC
>CAEGAE010012847.1:0-13935 GCA_903067095.1 Girardinus metallicus | reverse complement strand
TTGTCTCTGTGTTGCCCTGCGACAGACTGGTGACCTGTCCAGGGTGTACCCCGCCTCTCACCCGGAACGTAGCTGGACATGGGCACCAGCAACCCTCCAGACCCCATTAAGGGACGAAGGGTGAACAGAAAATGGATGGATGTATCTATATAATGTTTAATATGTGTTAAGATTATTTTAAACCTACATCTGCTCGTGGTTAACTTACGGTTTATCTGTAATAAGTATAGTCCACCCATTTAATCTCAGTATAAATCCAGATGTTCTATGAAGGCCTCAGTGGTCTGTTATAGAACATTAGTGAACAAAACGCCTTCATGAATACCAAAGGACACAGCAGACGGGTCAAGGACAACGTTGTGAAGGCATTGACAGCAAGGTTAGGCTATAAACAACAGCAGGGGTTCAGTTCATCATCTGAACATGGGCACAGCTACAAAGCTACCAAGACACATCTGTCCACTTAGAAGCATCCCTGCTCTAACATAATCAAATGGCTCATTAGCAGGCGTCTGGAGACGCTAACGCCATTCAATTCAGCCATTTGATCCAGGTGTGTTGAAGCAGAGACAAATCTATCACCGGCAGGACACAGGCCGCTGAGGACAGGAGCTGGACGCCAAGGGATTAAACCGTTAGCTAAACGGCTAAATCTATTATTTTTGGTCGTCTTTTTATTTATCATTTCCAAGTGCTAATTTTAGAGCTTCTCAGATCTAAACTCCTAAATTAATTGATAAAATACTAAAAGAAATACAGAATATCTCTAAAAGGAAAGTTTTATTCAGCCCAACTGTCATTTTGCGTTACTTTATTAAGAGCGACTCGAGGAACTACAGTTTGTTCAAGCGCCTTTAATTAACCAGCAAATAATGAAAACGCAATATTTAAAAGGAAACGGTGCAACAAAATTTGTAAGTGATTAAGTTTAAACACCAGTCTTATGAAGTGTGAATATCTGTAGTTCAGTGACGTGCGGTGAGGTTCACAGCAGGTTAGGCACTGACTTAATCATAATCAGATTTACAAATATAGACCCCCTGCATGCTATTGTTTACGTAAGGAAATTTCGCGCTTGCGGACAAGCTGGAGGGCAAAAAGACAATTCTTTTACATGTCATCCATAGCCGCGCTGCCGCCGTAGAATAATTCCGTTAACTCAATCAAACTTGGACATACGGATATTATTAATTTCGTGCTGTGCTCCACAGAAAAGGGAAAAATCGTTAAAGTACAACTCAAAACCACTTCTTTCTCGCTCCATGCATCAGTGCAGCTACGCGCAGACTCGTTGCCATAGCAACAGACAACAACGCCACCAAAAAAAAAAAAAAAACACTCAAATATTTCCCACACAGAACATTCAGTTTGTTGCAATGGTAAGGTTTTAGGCTTAATGTTTATTTTACGATTTTTAATAAATGATTGTTGTTACAGCCAGGAGAAGAAAACTATAAATATATCTCGGCGAGCTAGCCATGTTTACTGTATGGCTAGCTCGCTGTTACTGTCTCTTACTCTGCAGTTGTGGAGTCACAATGTCTGGGATCATGAGCGCCCCCTGCCGTGAGGCAAGAGAACTGCCTGCCTCACCGCGAACCTGTTCTCTGGAGTTTATGATCTCTTCTCCGCACACGAAACACGTTACACACACAGTTGGTGACAAGAAACACTATACATTATATTATATAAGCTAAATTATGGAAAATCATTTCATGCATTAAATGTTTTTCGCCATTTTATTGGCGCCTTACAGAGAGGAGGAACATGCTCCCACAGAATGGCAGCATAAGCGAGAGGTTGCGCGATCCCAGGTGCTGCCTCACCAGCTGCGCTTCCGAGCATTTGAATGGAAAAATGCGAAAATTCTGCGATTTTGAAGAAAAATAAATAAATAAATAGCTAAATAAAAAATAGGTACTTTATAGTACAAACCACAGGGTGAAAATAGAAATATAAATTATTTTATCATGACACATTATTTTTCCATGACAAAAATAATATCAAAAAATATTTTTATTAAAAGACTTTAATATTTAAAGTCAATTATTTAAAATATTAAAATAATATTTTTATAAAAATAGTATTTTTTTTCCCCCTGACCGCACGTCACTGCTGTAGTTCTTCATTAATCCCACTTGGCAGAGACCTCGTCTTGGCTTAATGTGGCGGTTTTGGTTTCCTTTATAAAAAAAAAAGCAGAAACAGCGACCCCTGGTGGTAGAAAGGCGGCATTTAGTAAGCTCTGAGAGAAGCATCAAGATAGAAGAGAAAAAAGCCAGAATGTCTGACAAAGCAATTTTATTCGACATGAAACACATCCAATGACAGAGTGACAGTGTTTTTATTTTTTTGTAAGACATGTTGTTAGAGGTTATCGCACCACTGACCAGTCCAGAATGTGTTTTTGCTGCAGCTCAACGGTGCATAGTGGACAGACTGTTTGTTGAGGTATACAGAGTGGACCCTTGACTTTTTTTCTTTTTTTATTTGTGTGAAATGATCCCTTTTCTTTGCCTCATCTCTACATTTTGTGCTTAGAACAACTTTGGAGGTGTGAAATGTGAATTTTCAGGTGGAAAAAAATTTAAAAAAAGACAAAAAAGATGAGACGGGTTGCATCGTTTCTGTCAAGATTTTTGCATCAGATCTTAAGAGCTGATAAAAACTTGACAATAAAAAAACAACGTAAGCTCTGACAAAGTGAAAGTCTTTAGGACCTCAAACGGAAATGTTTACTTCCACACCAAAAAGGACATCCAGGATGAAACCTTTTTGCAATGACGTTGACAGATATAAGTCTGTGTACGGCACCTTACTGAATAGCACCAAGGTCTATTGAAAAGGCTTGAAGGCCAACATGAAATTATAAAACTTTATTAAAAGTCGTTGGAGTGAAACAGTGGCGACGAAGCAATTATCACACAGTTATTCATGAGTAACCAAATGACTGGCTCGCGTACATGTCCTCGGTGAAAAGTGGTCTGTGGTTGTGTCGCTGCTTTAGAAATCAAACAGCTTCGGATGAAAAATGTATCAGAGGGGAAAATATCAATGAAACCCCTAAAAATATATTAAATCCCAAACGTGGATGGAAAGAGTAAAAATACAGTGGAGGCGACATTTACAAAAGAAATTTTTTTCTTTTAAATTCAATCGTTTGGGATTCTTACAGAAGATGAGTCTTGTTGCACCTTAAAAGCCAAATATCACTTTTAGACACACACACGCACGCACGCACGCACACACACACACACACTCTCTCACATACGTCAAATGATATTGGGAAAGTGCACATTGTTTCTGTTCCCTGTCTTTTTCAATGAGAAGTCATTTAACACGCAATGCAGAAAGAAACCCGGTCAAGTATGAAAGATCAGTCAAGTTTTTATCTACAGACTCCATCGCCATGTACACAGTAACACTAGTAATACAGTATCTCACTTCTAAAATACAGTATACAGACATTTTTAACCCTTATCTATTGTACTTTTTCCTTTAAAGAAGTCTTCTGCCATTTTTAAATGCAGGTCTCATAGGGATTTGCTCCTATCTTTGTTCCCCCTCAGTGTTACAGACATTTTGAAGGAATTGGTTTAAATATCAATTCAGATTTTAAAATAAAAAAAAAAGTGGATTGAAAATAAGGTCAACCAGAATATGACACCCCTCTTTCTGAGGAAAAGAGATGTTAATGTGCTTTCAAACGCAAAAAGAAAAATCAGCGGAACTCCTTAAAAACACTAAATAAAATCATGTAGAAGCTCCACAGGTTTTTAATAAGGCAAAAGTTTTCTCCACACTCCTCGCGTGTTGTTGTCTTTCAAAATTCAATAGTTTATAAATCAGAAATGTCCCAGAGGTAAAAGGCACTACCCTGCCTTCTGATCATCTACACGTTATTTATGGACTGCGAGTGAAAGCTGCTGGGATTTCAGATTCGCCTCTGTGCTTGGGTTTGACCGGTCATGGCTCAAATCTGCACCTCGAGAAAAACTAGATGGCAACTAAAACGGAAAATGGAAATCACGTGTCATGAAAATGTGATGATTTTGGTTTGTGCCTCTCATAAGTAGCCACAGCTGGAACAAGCTCAGCATCATGTAATGTGGGAATTAACACATTACGTGTGATGCTCATGTGATGAGCAGGAAGAAGTCGATCTTTAATGTCCACATATTTTTCCTCAGACTGTTTTGATCCTTTAGCTGGCTGCGGATTTCTAAGAGTTTTCAGTAAACATAATTAGCCCTGTGGCTAGTAAGAGGCCCAAACTGCAGCTAAAATCTTTAATCTGCTCCTGATGTTGGCTCTGCTTATGACCTGTTGGCTTATGTCTGTTTATTTCTTCTACTAGCCTGTATGCAGACATCTGCTGCACTTCCAGAAAGCATGAACACCTAAATGTCAGAAACATCTGCAAATCCCACAAAGAACAGGCGCTTCAAAGTAAAAAAAATTCTTAGACAATCACAGTTATTCTATCTTAACTCAGCAAGTCCTTGCACACTGAAAAACAAGAAGTCCGTTTTATTTTCTCTAATCCACGTTTGTGAGTGAGGGAATGTTTGGGGTTTTATTTTTTCCACACACAAATGTAATTCAAGTGTATTTTTAGGACATTTTGCGATGAGCGAAGGCCATCGTTCGTTCCTGCGGGCTGAAGCAGAACGGGTGTGGAGGTGAGAGCCGCGGTGCACCTGGTGGGGAGTCACAGAGCCCAAACGGGACTTGCTGGTGGGACTTTTCTTTCTTTTTCCTTTTAATACTGACGTGGATTTGCTCCTGTGGAAGCAGCAGCAGCGGCGGCGGCAGCAGCAGCAGATGTGGGCAGAGGCGTCTCCTTTTGAGGCAGGACATGGAGCCAGACGTGCAAAGACGTGCAAAAGGTGGAGGAAGTTCCAGTGCGCCCCCTGTCTTTAAGAGTATGGAGGTTAAAAAAAAAAATCCCAAAAAGACAAATGAATGAACAAAAGGAATTAAACGATTAAGAGTCTTCTGTCTTTGAAGGGAGTATGTTATTTAAAAAATGTGTAAAAAAAAAAACATGATTTAGGATTGGTGAGGGAGAAACAGGCTTCAGACAGCAAATGAAGATCAACTTTCTTCAAAGTGAACGTTTCCTCTGAGGAGGACCGAAGACTTCGCCCTCATTCTTAGAAGTCTTGGCAAACCTGGGCTGCAGCAATCGAGCAGGTGGAACGAAAGCAGGATCAGTTTCTGAAAGGGAAGCATTTCACTGTAACAGCACTTTCGCTGTGCTTGCATCCCCCGCATCTCTTCCTCTGTTAAAACGTGTCCGAAAGCTGACATGGTGGAGGAGGAGGGGGGTTTGCGGCTGCTGTTCACACCCCTCAGGTCCCTGGGGGTCTTCTCTGACCCTGGCTCAGTTTTCTGCATCGGTTTCTGACCGCTGTTCACATGTTGTAGGCCACATAGATGGGGTCCAGTTGGTCTGCCAGGAAGGAGTCCCGCAGGTGCATCCTCTGCTTCTCCCCCCTGGAGTTGATGGGGATCACCCCGGGGTCCACGATGACGACCACCCCGACGATGAGGTGGTGCTCCTCCAGGACCACATTGGTGACGAGCGGCACCAGGTCCAGGGCCTCCTGCTCGGAGCCGCCTAGCTCTGCCACCACCACCAGCAGGTTGGTCCATGTAAACACAGCGCTGTGCACCAGAAAAACAAACACGATCATCAAGCAGATATAAGGATCAATGATCAGGTGGGTTTTAAGGCTTAATTTAAAGGAACTCTGTGTTTCTGCAGTTTTGCAGTTTTCTGGAAGTTTGTTCCACATTTGTTTAGCCGAAAAACTGAATGCTACTTCTCAATGTTCGGTTCTGGTTCTGTGGATGCAAAGAAGACCAGAACCCGGAAGCCCTGATTGGTCTGGAAGGAACAGTAGATCTCTAATATATTTTGGTGCTACGCTATTTAGTGATTTATAGACCAACAACAGTGTTTAGGTTTTTTTGTGTGTGTATTGTATTTGTTGCTACTTCTTCACCAGAGCTCCCTTGAAAAGGAGGATTTTAATCTCAATGGATTTTTTTTTTAACCTGCTCAAATGAGGGTAAAAAAAATATCTATCTTCTTCTATACAAGGAGCCAATGAGATGACGTTAGAACCAGAGTGATGTCTCTATCTTCCTGGTTTCAGTGAGAAGGCGAGCAGCAGCGTTTTAGATCAGCTGATTTTTTTAGGCAGGCCTGTGAAGATACTATTGTAGGAATCAATGTGACTAAAGATAAGACAGAGAGAAGTCAGTCTGCTGCCGTAGTTAAAAGCTAATCAGCATGAACCTCTCACCTCTCTGCGATGCTGCGGTGAGCTCGGGACACGGACGTCTCAATGTCGATGGGGTGATAGCGCAGCCCCCTTAACTCCAAAGTTTCATCCAGAGAGCCAACAACAAACAAGGCATCATGGCGATCTGGAACAGTTCACCGCGAGTTTGGTTAAACGTCATTTCTGGCTGGAAAGTAAAATAACTTAAACAATCCGTTAAAAACTGTGTAAACTCCTCTCCCCATCTCAGCTGTAGGAAAACGAACAGCAAAACGCCACTTTCATCAAAAGCTGTCTCACCTCCACTCGCGTCTAGCAGCTCCGTTCTCTTGATGAAGCCCAGGTATCCCGTCCTGGACCAGAGGGTCTGGGGGTCCCCAAAGCTGAGTTTGGTGTTGAAATGATCCGCCTGCAGGCTCTCCTCTCCGTAGATGGTGTAGTAGCCGCTGGCGCTGTGAGGGGCGTTCACCCAGATCTGCACAAACACACGGAGGGGGTCATCTGGGGCTTCTTTTTGTATCATATTTCATTTTAGATGACTTGTAAATTTCAATTTAAGAGAAAATGTAAGGGTGTCCTCTTTAGATTCTCGGCTAACTCACCTCTCCAAGATGCGAGTCTCCCAGCGGGCCCCTGGTCTCTGGGTTAACTATGATGACTCTGACTCCTGGCAGGATCTGAGAAGGAAAACACAAGACGTATTGAACTCTGAAGGAAACACAGACGTCTCACTGAAAAGAGCTTACTCATCAGTAAACACTCACAGTGCCCGACTCCATGAGCGGAAGACTCTGTGGCGCTCCTTTTTCAACCAGTCGCACTCTAAAACCAAACAAATAAAAGAAACATAAAGTTTATATTTGTTTACAGCATGAGCGTCATTTTCGAGTCGTTTGGTCTCACCTGTCGTGACGCAGGGACTTCATGTCAACATAAACGGTGGAGGGATCTGGTCCAGAAGTCCCCTAGAGAAACGGAAAGAAATACCTCAGTGGCGCAAACTATAGAGCTAAAGGGTTTGGTAATGCGGCCTGGAGCTCACCTGCAGGCCGATGGCCAGATTCACCCTGGAGCCGAAGGCGGTGCTGACGGCCCGAGGCGACAGGCCCAGGTCTTTGAAAAGCTTGGAGAAGGACTGCGAGAGCGCGAGGCGGGGTCGCTCCTCAGCCACCACCACACAGCTTCGCACACACGACAAGTTGAGACCCCGAGCCTGAAACACACACGCATTTGCCAATTATTGGACTAATAGCAATATATAATTTACCTAAGTATTTTTTTATGGAGTCAATGGATGAGACATTTAAAAGCCATTTAGGTTTTTTGTGGCACTTCTGGGCTTCTACACTCATGTAGACTTGACAAAGATTTTTTTATAATGGATGAAGACGTGACCCACTTTATGCATGCTCACCAACTTCCTGCATGAAACCACAAGAACAACAAATCATATCTTTTTTTTTTTTTCCACATCTTTGTGCTTATGTTAAGAACTTTACAACAACATGGCTGAAAACGTCACACGGTAAACAGTGTGAAAGAAAACTGTTAGTGGATAATCGTTGGGCCAGTGTTGCTGTTTCAAATGCTCTTCCTTTACATTTGTTCTTAATGTGTGGCTTACCTACTCAGGTCGCATGTTCAGATTTACACTGTGTGAATGCAATTTTTTTTAACTAGTTTCATCATCTAGGCTTATAGTGTGAATTTTTAACAAATGCTTTATTTGTCTGTACTTTATCTGTCCTTTTTAGAAATTAAAATAATCAATAATTTACACTGAGTATAAAAATGCTTCAGCTATTTCGCACATAAAACAGTTTTTAAAAGATTCAACGCAAATGTTTTTTCCAAACTATTCTAGTCCTCCTACCTCTGACATTTACAAACCCAATCAGCTGCAAATGTACAGTAAACACATCTGTGAAAGCGTCCTGTCTCCCTCAGGTTGAGCGCGACACTGACCTTCAGCATCTCGGTCTGCGTGCCGAGGCCTTTGGTGCACAACTCCATGACGGAGTAGGAGCAGAAGGTGTCTCTGATCTTGTACTGGCTGAGCGTGCTCAGCCACAGAGGCAGCGAGGTCTCCAGCTCCAGCGGAGGAATAAGGATAGACTGGTGACCTGAGTAAACACTGAGACAAAAAGAAGAAAAACAGATCAGCTGCAGCATGGGAGCTGATCTCATAGGAGATCTCCATCCATAGGAGATATTTTTAAAGAAAGAGCAACATATTTTGTGTGTGTGCGCGTGTGTGTGTGCGTGTACCTGGAGAGGCACCACAGGACAAAGCCCAGGCCGCAGTACGGGTCCAGGCAGATGGCTATTTGGCGTGAGGAGTAAAGCTCACACTGCAGCTTGATGGAGCGGCAAAGAGTGCTGATGGCCGCGTGAGACATCTAAAGAAATTCACAGAGAAACAGATGAAGGTGAATTTTGGTTTGTTTAAACATTTTTATTCTTGCAACAAGGCAAACCGCACCCAGCAAAGCTTCATGGGGGATTTACTGATTTCTCACACTCTGCTCAACTGTATATGGATGTGGCTTTAATACAATACGACCAGACTACTGTATTAAACATTCAGTTAATTGTCAATACACCAAGGAGGTCAGGATTAAAAGTAACCTTTAGGAAATCTGAAGGCGTCTAAGATTAGGGTGATTTAACCAAATAAATAAATCAAATACCAGGGAACAACAACAGTAGCTCCTCAATGATTATAAACACGGTTATAAGAACAGTAATGATAATTTACCTTGACTCCAGTCAACATGCCTGTGGTGGACACACTGAAGTCCAAGTAGGCCAGCATCTCAGCAGTGGGAGGTTTGTAGATTTGTGGAGGACGCTTCCTGGGAAGATCATCTGGTAGGAGAGGTAATATGATCTTATATTAAACTTATTTTAATAAATCACATTTTTAAAATGTGTTTGCTGTGTGATGGATAATCAGTAGGATGTTTTTTTTCCACAATTTTGCCACTCATTTAAAATTACAGAGCAGACATTGATTTTGTTAAGACTTGTGTAACACGTTCTAACGCAGTGAAGGGAAAACGACACCTAGTGGCAAAAAGATAAATATATTTCTGTGCTAACACTTTGCATTTAGAGCTGATTTATAGAAAGTGCAAGATTCAGGAAGCAGTTTAGTGCGGTCCTCGGTCTGAACATGCGTCGGCGCTCCGCACCTGTATCAATGATCGTCGGCCACGTTTTGACGTTAACGCTGGCGGCAGCCTCCCTGGACCTGAGGATCCTCATGAGAGGCTGAGTGGTGAGGATGCAGGCTGCTTTGCTCACCTGAGGTGGACACACACCACAACACACATGGTCATTCTAGCAGAAACACACACTCTGCTTTAAGAGTTGATCGTTATTTACAAGATGACTGATGGTTTGCTGAAAGAAAAAAAAAAGACAAAACATGCAATCGGGGGAAACTGGGTGGCACCCAGGATGGATTCAATTCAAAGACAGATTCTGCATCAGTTGTTGTGTTTCGCATTTCTGCAGCATGGACTGCACTCACGTCAATGATCATGCGGACTGTGGGGAGCGTAGCAGACAGATTCTGGGGGTGCGGCGGCCTCACGGTCACGGGGATGACCCCTGCGTAGAGGCAGCCGTAGAAGGCAGCAATCAGGTCAATACCTACGGTGGAGAAACAGGATGTGAACGAAAACCCTTTGGCATATACAAAGTCGACAAGTTTTTTTTTGTTTTTTTTCTAAACAGGTGAAACATAAAAACAACGTGCATCATTTGGCACTTTGCGGCACCTGGAGGATAAAGCAGCACCACGTTGTCGCCCGTGTTGAGGCCTCCTCTTTCTATGAGAGTGGCTGTGATTTTCTCCGCTCTTTTGTGAAGCTGTGCACATGTTGCTGTGCACACTGGGACACCCTGCAGCAGACGACGGAGGAGACACACCAGTCGTCACGGTTCGTGACAAAAAGTCATCCCAAAACTCTGTGATGAAGTGTTGTGCTTGTGGAAATGTGCCTGATCTTACCTTTGAGTTGAGCAGAACGTAGAGAACGTGATCAGGGTCGGTTTGGGCTCTCCACTGCAAAGCTTCAGACAGGAACTGGTGCTGAAAATAAAAACAAAAAACAAAAACAGCTGAGTCATCTTACCAAACAGAGAGAGGTGCAATTTTTAATAAGCAGGTTATTAAAAATTACTAGGATAAATAATTAATTACTTATCCTAGTATTGTGTGTAGTTTACTTTGGATTAGACTCAAGTCAGAAAAGGATAAAAATGTTAAAATCTTTGTTCTTATTTGCAAACTAACTCAAGTTCAGGCAGACTGGATGAAGAGCAATAATTTTTAAAATCTCTCCACATATTTTCATTTGTGTTTACGTCCTTGGGATTGGGACATTCTAACAAGAATTTCTGACCTCTTATCCAGTCGAAGGGCTTTTGTTGCTGCAGGGACACTTCCCAAAATTGTTGGGACCTGGAATTTGACAGCCTTACTCGAATGGGTTTTCTCCCCGCGTTGGCCTGTATACTGCTCCCTTCATGATGCTGTTTGATCAACAAACCTCTGAGGCATTCACAGAACAGCTGGACTTCCACCAGGGCTGCAGAATATTAGGAAAACTAAGGTACTTGATCTGTGAGAATGTTTTTAAATGTTCCTAAAAGCTGTGATGACGATGTGATTTCACAAACCGACATCTAAATGAAAAGTAATATGATCTTTTCTTGGAGTTTCACTGCAAGCATAGACCTTAATAATGAGTAGTCTATCCAGATATAATGAAAAAAATTATTTTTTTCCATTTCAGCATTTAGAGAAAATATTGCATCTGAATGCATATGGTGCTTTAACACTGACAAAACTTGGTTGCAGTTGCAATTAAATGTTGACTTCACCAGCAGGTCCTAATGCCTTCTTCAAATGTTTTCTGCTGCACTCAACAAGCATTGTCATATGACATCCTTAGAGCCCAAAGGCATGAGGCTTATAGTATCACTGAACATTTACAACAACCAAACTTGTTCTGTAAAATAGCAAGTGAAGGCAATAAATTACACTAAGTTTCATTTAGGTGTAGTCGCAGAAAGGGGGATAAGTACAACTTAAAATTCAGATTGTATTTTACAAAAATGTTGAAAACTATGCATTATTTTCCTTCCACTTCGGAATTAATCAAATCCCAGTGAAATACACTTAATATAATGTTTTAAAATGCAAGGGGAATGGGTGTAACAAGTATCCCTTCAGACAGCGAACATAAAAAAATAGCCTCTGCTGTTTTTATGTTACTGATAAAAAAGAATTACAAATGTAACAAAGACATCCTGTTCTGCTGCTGACCTCCCATATAAACCCAAACAGCATCACAGGAATACCTAAAGCGTTACTTTAGCAAGTGAAGGGTCCCACTGGGAGGAGGGGGAAAAAACGTGGCTGCCTTAAAGTAAAATTTTTAAAAGAAAACAGCCTACAATTAACAATTCTCTCAATATTTTGTTACTACACAGTTATCATCATCTTCATTTCAAAACATCTGCCAAAAAATAATCACAGAAGGCAAGAACATCAATCCAACAATTCCCTTACAGATAAAGACAGGAGCACATAAGGCCACACATAAAAACAAATACAGGAACTAAAACAGCAAGTTCTCCAGACACACAAACACCGAGCAGAGTTACTGCGTCGTTAGTCGGCCCCGTCCTCGGGAGACCCACTCACCAGTCAGACAACATGTCGTGCTCTGAATCAACATGCAGGCTGAAGCTCTGACCACTCAAAGCCATGCTGCATGTAGGAGCATCACACTGATGACAGGAAGCAGAGGCACACACCGATACGCTCCCAAGCATGGAGGTCACGTTTGAAACAAAAAGCGGTCCTCGCTGAGCACAGACTGGAAATAATCATTTGATTCAAGTTTCTTCTGTTTCTGAACCCTGATTGATTTCAAACTGCACTTTGGATGTTCGCCTATATGATGAAGTATATGATGACCCCTGTTGGACGAGGAGCCAGCCAGGACAGTTAGCTTGGTTTGTGTGAAGCTGTAGCTGGACGTGGCGGGGGGATCAGGGTTATTACAGCTGCAGAAGCACAGGAAACTGACAGAAGCAGCATAAGCAGAGGCGGGCAGGGGGGCCAGACTAGAGCCTTACCATCATGGTGGGCCACATACAGAGCTGTAGCCCAGCAAAACAACAGCACAGGTTGAGGATAAGACATCAGCATCCAATTTCCAAGACACATACTTTCATAAGAAATTCAGAGCATTTCAAAGTTATGCACCAGTTTCATTGTAACACATTTGGACACCAGTGTCTTTTGATGTTTCATTTCACTTTCACTCAAAAATGGATGAATTTCAGTGAAGCTACATCACTTTGTTATAAACTGCAAGACCTCTTAGAGTGGTCTTGCAGTTTAGCAATACTTTTTAATCACAGGATTATACAGAACATCAACTTCATGAGAAGGACACAGAACTTTATCAATATTTTAAATAAAACTAAAGTTAAAAACCTATTGGAAACACTAAGATGAGTCATTGGATGCATATCAGTGTCATTAACACACAGCATGTGTTGCACTGAGAAAGACCACTTGGTCTCAGCTATGGGAAGTTTTTGGTTTTTAATCAGTCTAAAAACTTCACTAATTTTGATTCGGAGATGACGAGATAAAGTTCAGATTTCATCAAATCTGTGAAATATCCCTTTATTCTAGAGTGGAAGCTATAAAACAGATATTGTAGCTGAAAAAAAGTGCTGAAAGTAATTTAACCAATCATTAATTGTGTTCAAAGAAAGGGTAAGCCGTAGACAATAGTTTAGTTCATGTCTCACCAAGTATTTTACATTCTGAACTATAGAGATTAAAGTCACGCTGGAACTGGGAAAGACATTTTGTGGCAGTTTAAAATAGCAAGTTTTATTTCATATAGGCTTCGCCCTTTAAGGCTATCGCTAGTGGGTTTATCCCTCGCGCGCAGCGCAGCACTGAAAAAAGCTTAGACCACGCCCACCTACTGGGTGGACCCCATCCCGGTCTGTATAAATAATTGTCAGACCGGACAAACGGCTCCCTCTTTTTCTTCAGCGCAAGATAGTACTGTCTTAAGAGCGTTTGTGCCCGTCTTGTCAGACGGGGTACATCATGTCCTTTGACGGGCACCGGATCTGCGAGGGATGCCTGGGTCCCCAGCACGCCCACCTCGCCCTGACACCTCAGCCCTCTTGCCGCTCCTGTGCTCTCCTCCCGCTGGAGGAGAGGAGCAGGCGTTACGTCGATCCGCGTTTCCCCATCAGAAACGGTTTCCCCTGCGTCTTCTTGCCGCTTCGCGGCAAAATACGCGCGTGCTCGTTATGAGCACTGAGAAAGCACGCGCTTGTTCAGCGCGCTTATCTGGAGAACTACGGACACCGTGAAAGCTCAAACAACGTGTTTCGGCAAAGTTGTCACACTTTATTCACATTTTTGCGTGAAAATAATAATAATAATAATAATAATAATAATAACAACAATATATATATATATTTGTAAGTATTTATGTGTGTGTGTGTCTAGTTAAAGATAGATAGATAGATAGATAGATAGATAGATAGATAGATAGATAGATAGATAGATAGATAGATAGATAGATAG
>CAEGAE010012844.1:0-77644 GCA_903067095.1 Girardinus metallicus | reverse complement strand
TGAGAGACAAAACATAGTTTTCGTCCTAAACGGCCCCTCATAGGGGAGCAATACGAGATATTTACGGCACCTTGTCAAACTCAGAAACTCATCTACCAGCCATGTACGATGCGCTCCGCCACCAGTTTGCTCAGACCGGGATATGAAATTTATTGTGCGGTTCGTCCGTAAAACTACACTTACGGACCATCAACTACTCAACCGCCCGCCGTGTTCTGTCTATCCGCTAACCTGTATAAATCCTCCCGCAACCTCTTTCTAATGTTCAGCTGCCGTAACTCCAGGTATCGCGCCGGTCATTTTAAAGATGTTTATTGGTCCCTCAAAACAATGAAAACCCGGGCATTATCATAAATCAATAAAATCCCCCCTGGCTGAATTTAAAGATGGGGCGTTATGCTGCTAAAACTTAGCTTTTGTCAACAACTCAAAGGCGGAAGTGAGAGCGATGTGCAACGCAAGTAATGTTCCTGCCAGAACACGGTGCGCTAAATAATAAAACATAAATTGACGAAGCTTCGAGGCAGGTAAATTTTCCTCCAGGAATTTTAATAATCGAGGTACTCGAATCAATCGAGGAATCGTTTCAGCCCTACAGCAATGTGAATAATATGGCTATAAGCGTAAAAGTTACACAACTCAGTAAATACTACTTCAAGAAAAATCTTACATACATACGTAAATTTAAAAAAGGAGCATTTCAAAAATTTCTAATACAACTGACTCCAGCTGTAGTCCACACTTTGTGAATCTCTTGACAGTTGATTGAGCACCTTTTTCCATTCATGCTTTCTCCTTTTATTAAATTTCCCATTAATATTGAAATATTCTGCTATAACCTATGGTAGTTTACTTTCTTCGGATAGGATGTTAGTTGAATATAATTTTCTCATAATTATGTGGGCCATATCATTTTACTAATGAAATAATGTTTTATTACTTTTACGTAATATCCAAATTTTCTGAGTAGCCAACTTTCATAAGTAAGCAATAATTATCCAAGTTAACTTCAACTATATTGATCTATTTGAAATGAATGAGCTTCACTTTTGAATTGAATTACAGAACAAAAAAGGAAGTTTTAAGATTGAATTTAGGATTTATTTTATATTCAAATTGCACCTGCAAGTAAAGTGAAACACAAGCTATGACTGAACAATGCTTTTGAGTCAAACTGAAAGGGCTAAAGAAATAATTTATTTAAACATTCAGCCTTGATGTGCTTTTAAACTAAAATACCTCTTGAGACTCTGAAGTAATCTTCTGTGACAAGGATTGATTGCTTTCCCTCACTTGATATGATAGTAAACTGGATTTCTAATCTAAGAATCTGCAGATGTTGTGGTGGCGTTTATGATTATGGTGTTGTGCCAGATCAAAACAGAAGCAAAGTTTCCCTTATTTTATCCTCTTTTTTCAAATGCATTGTTATAATAAAATAGGAAATTAAAATGAGTGGTTGCAGACATGAAAATGGAACTTATTCTAAAGAACATAAGTTTTTTAAGTTTACATTCATGTAGTTATACATTACAGCACTGCATAAGTGTTATAATTACACTTACTACATTTACTTGTTGCAAAATTAAATAAACATAATTATCAACGTGGACCACAATTAGGCATATGTAAAGTACAGTAGACTTTGAAGCGGACTGTTATTGTTGAGAACATTTTTGCTTAGGTTGTGTATTCATGCCTGCACCCCAGAGCTCTTCCTTCACTGGCAGGGAGAAAAACAAAAGACCGACCCACTATTGCTGTAACTATACAATGAACTCAAGTTCTCTGTGTTCTATGAATAGAATACATGGAAGAAAAAGACAAGCAGTTCATATTAGAGCTCATAATTGCATAGAGGATTGTGAATGGTGTTCACGGTATTTTTTGTTTGATATTTTTCCTACAAGTTCAAAGTAGTATGATGACCTCAGGGCTTAGGAGAGCACTTATGGCAGTCTGTAGCAGCAGGGTCAATTAAAGGTGTCTTTTTTTTTTTTTTTTTTTGTACCATGGCAGCACAGGGATGACTATTTGGACAGAAAAAAATATCAGCTGCTCAATTTCTCCGGCTTGAAAACATGATTGCATTTTAGCCTCATTACAAGCCCAGCCACTGGAAATGACATATCAACACATTTCTTTAAATTTGAAGTCTTATGAAAGTGTGACAGACCATTTAAAAAATAAATCACACAGACTGAGCACAGTGCATGATTATTAATAAGCAGGTAACCAAAAGTTATTCAAATTGGTATAAACACAAAAGATTGTTCCAAACTTCCCTAGTCTTAATAATTCTTTGATAAAAAATTTTAAGCCAAATAAATGTAATATAATAAATTACATGCTGCAATGATAAAAAATGATATTAATCACATTGAATGGTAGAAGATCTTTAAAGTAAAACTTTACTGTACTTTTAATGAAAAATATGTATTTAGATTCCGAACAAAAAAAATGCATTATTAGTCACTATGAGCCATATGGATTAGAGGTAAATTAACTGGTTGTAAATTTCCATCTTTTGACAACAAAAGACAACAGGCAGATCGAAAAAGAGAAGTCTGAAGCAAACTTAAAATCTTAATTATCTGGTCTTCAACAGCTTCTAAAATAATTTAAATCTAATCTCATGTAAACAGTACCATGAATCCCATAGTTGATAATTTTAATAAATATTAAATTTGAATAAATAAGCTCAAGTCAAAATGTATAATTAATGGTTAGCATTAAAAAAACTACAGATATATATATATATATATATATATATAAAATACAAAATTTCTATAATTTTAAAAGAGCATGTACCCCCAAATGTAACTTGTGTGCATTATCGATGTATTTGACCAGCGTGAAGTCCAATAAAAGTTGAATCTATTTGTTGGACCAGAACAAGTCTCAAAAATCTATTTTACAGATGGATACAACTTATTGTCTTATGATTGGATCGCTGGAGTAACGCATTGTCAAAATAACCCAATATTCCCATTATTCCCATGCTGAAGATTCTAGTTTAACAATAAAACAGTGAAGTTTAAAGTAAGACCTTCATTCATCTACAATTATTTGAGCAGCGACAAAACATAAAGCAATGACACAGTTGTCCTTTCTATAGGCCCCCGAGTCAAATACTAATTTGCAGAGCCAGTCCATGACTAAGCTTTTAGAAGTCAACCTTTAAAATCAATAATACAAAGAAACATCTAAAACTAACAAGCAAATAAGACTTAAAATCAGACAAGTAGAAGCAGTGCCCTAATTAAAGATTAGAGCTGTTCATGAAGACACACGTTAAAATGTCCTGAAATGGAGAAAGAATGATTTAAGATTACAGTATAGGAAAGCACATGTCGACTGCCTCAGTGACTTTGCAAGGCTAAAGATGAGGTCTATTTCTCCATCGGCAGGACAAAAGAGACTTTTCTCCTCCAAGTATTTTTTTGTACACAGTTCTGAACATATTATTCCATTTCTGGGTTGTTTTTATCTTTTTCAACTTTTTTTCCCTCCAATCTGCCACAGCTGAATGTAAGTGTACACAGGTTTGACAGTTAGAGTTCCCTATTGTGCAACCAAGAGAATACTTTTCCACAGAGGTTAAGTAGAGGCATCCGTCAATACCAGTAGCTGGAAAACACTCCACAGTCGCTTTCTGTAAATTTGATATTGGAAATCTCTTAAAAGTTGTCTTTCACCAGACTTTCTCAGTTTACTCTCACTATTCATTTGAGCTTTCTAGATTTATCTGCCAGCCTTCCCTGCCACTGGACCCAACACAACACCAGTAGGTGATCGATTTACAACTCTACCCCTCACTCTACCTGAGTTTCTGAAATATTAACTTTAGATCAGATGATATTATGGCAAAATTGACAAACATTTGACCCAATGTGGCCTGATACTAAGTACAGTTATGGATTTATGGTCAAACTTGGTATTTGTTATGGGCATTCTGTGACTGGCACAGAAATCCAAAATCAACAGCTTGAATTAAGCCAAAATATGGCAGAATAAAGTTATACTCACATGCAGTGTTAATATGGGACAACATTATGTTTTGTGGAGAAATATCAGCAATCCTTACTGGTAAGAGAAATGTTTCAAAGGCTCACTGTTCATATCCCTGAGTGTGTGTCCTATTTGAGGCAAAGGGGATTAGAGAATATGAACACTGTTCATATGTCTTGAGTTTACAGGACATGCACTGCGACTCCATAAAGGGAATATATTTGTCTCAATTTTGAGAGCAGCTGTCATTTTAGGGTCATTCTGGTCATATCTCCAGAGGCATGTTTTGAGTTCAGATAACTGGTAACATGGATCAGTGAAGATGAAGACATACATCAGATTTATCTTAAGAAATGCTTACAGCATAGAAAGAAATGCAGCAACTTTACTTGAGCAAATATATGATAACTTGCTACTAAAGCTTGAAGTTATGAAGGCCACAAATGCTGTTAAAAATTGCTTTGCGGATGATATTGCCAACCACCTTCAGTTGCTGCAGGGAATTGAAAATGTCTTTATAGATAACACAACTATGGGCTGCTCCTCCAAACACAAAGATACTGCAATTTTTCTGAACAAAGAAAAGCAGGAATTGGAAAATGAAACTGACCGGTTTACACAGACACATGAGAACAGGATCCAATATCACCAACAGATTACTGTGAGATTCTGGTGGATGGTTTTAATAAAAGTATTTATAGGCATTTCGACAATAAGATATGGGGTTAATTTAAAATTTTCACAGTTCTCCGTTTCCATTAAAAATTTTTAAGGTGTTTTCCTGCATGGCTGACAGCGTCCTTTTATTTGATTAAAATGAAAAATTATAATATGAGAGGACTGTTACAAGTGACTTTACAGGTTACAAATTTAGAGCAGCTATGAGTCCAGTACTGCAAGAGTCAAGCTGAGAAAAGGAGCAAGGGGCAAAGATCTGGTAAATGCAATATGTAATTGATTTCAAATCTATTTCAAATCTTGACTATTTATTGTTGTAGGATTTGGATTTGTGAAATGACCATTTGTCTTTAACTCTACATGTACTCTATACAACGTAATCAGTTCTATATTTATTACGTTTCAGTAGTGCAGCTTCATCAGCCAGAAAACTATCAATCAGTCGGTGCAATGTGCCACCTCAGTTAGTAGGTTGGTAACTTACATCAAGTTATGAAAAGGACAACCACAGTCTCAGCTCTATGGTTTTATAAAATACTGTACTGTCCTGGTAGAAGGTTAGCAAGACATCATAGGCTTGTCCCTGGAAAGTGATTTCTGTCAAGTCACTGCACCTGAAAGCCCTTGCTGATCAAGAGCTGTAAGGCGTCCATCCCTCTGAGAGGTATGAAAAAGGTCTTGGCATGACTGATCTTGCTTTCTTGCCTATTTTGTGAAATCATAAAGACTACAGTGTGCAAGGCAGACTAAAAGCTGTATTGCAGCTTTAAGGTGAGTGAATAGAAAAAGCTGTTTTCAGATAATGAGCTCATTGATTAAGGAGCTTGTTAAATCATGAAGTAACTACGAGTAACCACATAATGGTGAAAACTAAGTTCAGTTTCACAAGCCAAATTAGGTCTTAATAGAGAAGGAGCTGCCAAAATCCCCTTAATAAAACTGGTCTGATGACATGAAGCTAAAAGAGCTTAAAGGTACCACATTGTAATTCAATCCAAGGCAATGTTGAGAACAGATGAGAAACACTGAAATCTGTTTGTCTGGGAAGGGTTACAAAATCTAAGCTGATTCTAGCAAACCACCCAATAACAAAAAGTTAAGAAAACAACAAAAAAAAGTTATGGAAAGAGGCTTAACTGTACTTGTTTTTTTTATCCAGTGTGGACGTCAGTGGATTTTGTAAACTTAACTGCAGAAACAACTCCAAAATATTTTAAATTACTTTCTATTAGGTAATCTACACTAAGGTATTCAGTCCATTATGTTGCATGTTAGACAAAACCTTGAATTTGTGGCATGACTTTTAAATAACTGGTGCAACATTATGTTGGATGTTTCCCTCACCACTGAAGTAGCTGAAGCCTTTCTCCAATTTCCTCCACAGTAACACCTTCCCTTCTGCAGTCTTTGTAAAGCTGGCAGACATGCATAGAGAGCTGATTCTGGCAAACCTACAACATCTTCTTGTTTGCTAAACAACAAACATTTTATTTGGCACACTAAGACTCCAACCATGCTTTTTTTCCAGTTTTCTTTGAACATGCTCCAATTTAAAGCTGTTGTCATTTTTGGATGACAGCAGCCAGATTAGCATTCAATTTGCTGGAGGAAGACCAAAAATGTCTGAAACTTTTAAACTTGTGTCTTAAGCCATCGTCTTTGGATTTTACAGGAAAGTGAGCAGTTTTCTACAGATCATAATAGTAACCCATAATAGTTTAAGAATGTTAGCATATCCTCAAATCTTATAATTAACGCAGGGAAGCAAAAACAACAATAAAAAGTACAGGTAATGCAAAAAAGAAAGACTAAAGAGTTGTAGAACTTGCTGTAACTGTACATCCCAGGATTATTTTAGTTTCAAATTCTTACACTGTCAATGTTTCCCCAGGTTATGTCACAGGCAATTCATCATACAGAGCCTCTGCAAAAACTTGTGGTCTTGCACAACTTTTCTTTAATATATAATGTATAAAATCTTTTCAGAATTTTGCAAAACTGTAATGTTTTACTAAAAACTCAGATTCAGTAATATATAAAAAACAAAATTGGAAGAGAAAAAAGTTAGAAGAACATTGACAAAGATATCAAAATGTGGGGAAATGTTTCACAAGAAAACGGAGAAGGAATTGAATGCATCTTGTGCAAATTACAAGGCATCGTTTGAAGCACCAGCATCAGGAGCCGATATCACCTATGAATGGGTCGGGTATATATTTTAACAAGCTGCGTGAGCGCATTGTGCTGATACAACATCTGCAATAATAAATCAGTGTAAAAAGCCCTGTTTTCTGCATGACTTTATGCTAGTATTCATCTTTAATTGCTCCACGGCAGGGGCTGAGGTCCTTCACACAGCAGTAAGTCTTAGACATGAAGTCCATTGTGTTAGTGTGCACTGATCAAAGACAAATAGTACAAAATCTAAGCTCAGCAGACATTCGACACACAAAATAAAGAATGCTTTACAATCGCTAACCTTATATAACCTTTTAAATAACTAGAAACTCTTAACAAAAATGAGTTCTAGAATCCTGGAAAGCAATCGTAGAATACCAAACAATAAAGATGATGGTGAAAGTTTTTGCAGCACTACACAAGGCTAATACAAAGAAAAAAGGTTTTTAATACATAAATGTCAGCATGACCTACACAATGCAAAGAGTGCTGACTTGACAACTGTCCAGCAGACAGTCACTGCCACCCTTCACCACAAGGGTAAGCCACATAGTGGCATTGTTTCAGAGCTGTTCACAAGGTGCTGCATCCAAACATATTAATAGAAACTGCAACTGTCAGAAGTGTCTTACCTGGGCTAGTGAGAAAAACAGACTGGACTATTTAGCAGTTGTCCTATAAGCCCCCTTTCTGGATTACTTTTTTTTTTATCTATGAAAAATATTTTTATTATCTGGTATAGGAAAATGCTTTTTTCATCAGTCCTTCATTTCAGCTGCAAAGATTGTACACATTTATTCTTAAAAATGAATCCATTTTTATTAAACAAGGCCTACCATAATTAGTACAACATATTATTAGTCTATCAAAAGACTACTCATAAAGCCGCTACCATTTAAAAATTCAACTCTCTCTGACCTGAGCTAAATCCACAACGCTGGATGAGCCTAACAACGCCTTAAGCTGCAATCAAATATTACAGAGATAAACACTTGAAATGAAACACTGTGAGATTAATTCACATTAAACAATATAGCACTATCTGAACTGAATTGCTAAAATCCTTTAACTTTGAGGTGTCTAAAGCTCTAAAACGTCCTACCCGGCTTTATTTTTTCATTTTAAATACTTAAAGAGCAGCACAAGATGTACTGCAATGAAAGTGCATGCATTCAACTGTAAGACAGAATGAGTAATTAGTGACATTTGACAGTTTCATTAGAGCTGCGTTTTATTAAGAGTGAACTGTTAGCTTAGCGAGACACTGCTCCATCAGAGGCACATGTCCCTGCTTCCTTTCACTGCTCACTTTGTCTTTATTTACTTTTCAACTTTATGCTTCACTCTACATCCCTGATATTAGTGCTATTAGCTCATCATTTTTGCTTTGTTCTGTGCTCATTTTAAATGTCAGAGCAGCAGTGTAACAATAGTGATTCTCCAACAGTACAATAGTCTGTTCAGAGTCTGATAGCTCTTCATAAAGAACAGAATTATGGAACACGGTATCTCTACAACCCAATTACAGTCTTCGTTTCATTTCATAACAGTGAAGGAAAATAATGGTTGAAAGAGTCTGGAGCAGGATAAGAGGCTGTAGTTGCTGCCAGGAGGAACAATCCAGGTGTCAGTCAAGCAGTGACAGTCTTTGCAAAAATTTATTCAACCTTGACAAATGACCAAGGACTGTCTGAAGTCACTGAACAGAACAGAGCTGTTAAGTCTTAAGCCCCTCTTTTTTTTAATCTTCTTCATTTTCTTTATTTCATTCATTAATAAAACCCCACACCTTGGTTAGATGGCCTCAACCTGTTGTCAGACTCATACTTGAACGGTTTAAAATTGCTTCTTGAATTACTTTTTAGAAAATCCCTCAAGAGGACACTAAGTAAATTTATTTCATTTGCATATCTATCCACATAAAAGACACTGACAAAGAATAGCGCTGTGTTTGTGTGTGTGTTTTATGTCTGTTACTTCTACAGCAGAGCTGTAATCACAGATGGTGTTTAGTATTTTCATTTAAAAAGAATGTTCCCCCAACAGAGCATTAAATTTTACAATCTGTGAAAGATGTTTGGATTTTGGTTTGGTGAATTATCCAAAAACACCAGACGTTTCAGCTCAAGATGCCAAATACAGTCATTTATATCAAATATTTACATTCAGTCATCGTCAGCATGAATGTTATATTAATGTTAGACTTTTGATGACTGATTTGAAAAGTTTTTATATCTCAAAGTGGAGTGATTTCTTTAATGAGAATTTATTTTGCAATTTATATTTACAGGGAATTTTCTCGTTTAGTGAAACTAAGATTTCAGAAAAAAGCCATCAGCAAGGTGCACATCAACTTTATGCTTTTTTCCAACACTTTTTTAGGCTTTAGTTGCCTTTACTGAACAGTACATGGACAGGAAATAGGGAGGGGAGAAAAGGTGAAAAAGAGGGTGTCCATCAAAAAGAAACCCCTGATCCTAAATGGACACCTTCAAGCTCAGCTGAAATTTGCAGACAAAAGCCAAAGACCTACGGGAGAAAAGCTTTATGGTCAGAGGAGACAAAGAATGAATTGTTTGGCTGAAATAACACAATGTATGTTTGATGGAGAGGAGATAAGGCTTGTAAACTGAAGAACATCGTACCAGCTGTCAGTCACTGTGCTGGTAGAATAAGGTTGCTAAAAGCAATGCTTCTGTGTTGCACAACTTTAATTAAATAATGAGGAAAGAGGAAAATCTTGCCATTCTCCTATTTCACCTCCAAACAACAGGTAGATATTTTGAACTCAAACATTGTTCGTTGGGTGTGACAAATCAACATCAAAGTTACTTTTGGAAATTCCTCCAACCTGAATCTAATGGATGAAAACAAACCACCTTAAATATGGGCTACTATTTACTGGTAGAATGGTACATGTAAGACATTATGACCATGCATGAATAAGAGAAAACCTCTCAATAAATTCAAACTTGTGCAACCGATTCTTGCTTCTAAAATCAACTGAAGTAAAGTTCACCCTATACCGTTCAAAGTTCAGCATTCACAGATGGATATTGGCTGGCCTTTGCATAGCAGCCAGTTCAGAAAGGCCATTTCTTTTCCTGGGAGCTGATCAGCGATGCTCCCAACGGAAATAAGAAAGACTTCATTATAGGCCCAGAATTTATGTGATATTCCTGCCAACAACCGGTAAACTTTTAATGGAGCTATAATCATCTTATTTCGACAATTTTTCATCTTATCGAGCATCCCAACTTTTCAAAAAAAAAAAAAAAAAAGACTGATCGTGATATTATCCTCTTCCCAATGCCATAAGCTCCAAATACTCCACATATGTGCTAAAAGCTCAGTTTTTCTAATTTCTATTAGGTTAGTCCAGCTTGATCATATTGTTTACTAACAAATGGCTTCAGTCATTTGCTGTGATACATGCGTCCACATTCCAAGCAGGCCAAACTTTTTACAACACACAATTAGACTCATAGCATCACAACCCAACAGCATATGTCCTTTTAGTATTGCTCCATTTGCCACTCCTGATAGGTCGGCCACAGGCACAAAACTGTTTGTCACAAATCTAAAAATAACCAACCCTCCAAAACTGCAGTCACACCCCGCTGCCTGATCTTAATTCATAGCGACAGAGCAACAGTGAATAAAGTTTAAATCAGATCAATCATATGTAGATGTGGCATTTAACATCAACAGTAGATTCCCAGCTGCTGTTGGATGAAAGTCATGTTTGAACATTTAACAGGCAAACTCTGCAGAAGCTCCTGAGGGAAGAGTTGGCTTGCAGGGTCGTGATGCCACACACTTGATCAAAAGATGCCCATTGGATTGAAGTAAATGTGAATAATTGGTTAAAAATAAATCCATACACAGGAAAGGAGTCTGATTTAATGAAATTGTGTCAAATTGTTGTTGTCTGTATGGCACTGCCTCTGTTTTGCAGATATATCCCCAGTTCATATTCCCATTTCACTACCAGCACTTAAACGTCATATACATTAAATTGACAAGGTAGTTAAACATTTTTACAAACATTAGGTAAGCAATTATATTTAGAGTTTTTAGTTCGGCTTGAATACGAGTATAAACATATGCAAGAAGTATTCCATATATTTTTATTACTTAAGTAATCTGCACAGTGAAGCCCTTTTTAGTACAGTAAGTCTGGTTCAAATTCTGAGCAGCGCTTTTCTGTTTTCTGTTTGTATGTACTCCCTGTGCTTGAACGGGTGTTCTCAAAGTACTCCAATTTCCTGCCAGTCCAAAAACAAGCAAGTTAAAATAACCAACGACACTGTGCAGCATAAAGGGAGGACTGAGAAGGAGAGAAGAGAAACAAGAAAGAAATTGATATCGGATAAATATAAAGACCACATGAGAAAAAGGAAAGAAAGATTTATGGTAGTGCATCAAACAATGATTTAATTTTTTAATTTTTTTTCTTGAGAAAAATAATGTTTCAAATGTTTTCAATTAAATTTTAGTTTGGGGGTGTCATAAACAGTAAGAACAAAATATGTGGTGTGTGTGTGTTTGTGGGCACTGATAAAGAAAAAGAAGAGCTGAATAAACTGCTAAAAGCAAGAAAGAAGGACAAACAGGTAAGAGATTATGAGACAGTTTTTCATTTTGACAGATTTATGAGTGTTTTAAAAATAATACATGTTACATAGGTCTAAATGTCAAGAAATTAAGGAGATTTTGCAGAACATCAAGCTCTGTCATGTTTGACCCTTTAAAGTGCCTCGACTTTTATGTCCTTTGGCTATGAATAGTGCATGTATATTGAGATCAAGAGTGTGTTCTACTGTGTCAGGATAGTTTTATTTTTTGCAGACATGATTGTCTATTTAAGTATCAATTCACTGCCAGGGTGTTTAACTTTCACTGTTCTATAAAAATTCTCAAACAGCTTGATAGTTATTGGTCAAATTCATTTCACATTTTCTGATATATAGAATGAACTTTCAGAACCCTTGTCTACATTTTAGTTAGTTCAGTACTGCAATGCAGCAGAAATGGGAGAATAAAAGAAAATAGAAAGAATGTCAGTAGCTTTCTGTTAGGAAGACAGGGATGGCAGCGTAAGAGTTCAGAGTGAAACTCATGATATTAAATACAGAAGGAATTTTAAAAATCTAAACAAGACCTCAAACATGTAAATGTGTAACTTTCCCATCTAATAAGCAACCGTTCTACACAATTTAGCTACCCTTCTACATTTTCCAGCAGGAAGCTGCCTTCGTGACATTTTCAAGTATGTAAACTCAACAACCTTTTCTGACCTTTCTGAATGGACGTCACAGTTAGCTAAAAGTCGGCATGTTTAACAAACCCTGTGGACCTGCATCTCTGCTCTTCTTTGCATCCATCTCATGCATTTAAATAACAAGACGACAAACTCTGACAGCAAGCATAGCGAGTCCAAAGACGAACCCTTGAATCCCTCTCTTAGGCAACAGAAGACTTCATGCAGAGTTTAATCAGGGCCAGTTTCTAAAAACAATTCCACTGAGCAAAGAAAACCTTGCTTCACATTCAGCACAGGACCTCTGTGCTGGCCAGAAACTTGAGTGGCCCCAAGCAAACAAATGTTCCATCATCTGCCTTTCACAAACTTTAGATCTCTGTGAATGTCAATATCCCCCACTTTACTATCCATCTCCATCTGCAGGCCTGGCCACTATGCTAAAAAATAAAATCTCAAGATGCCAATGCTTCTGTGGTCTCACCCAAGACTAAAGAGCCAAGGCACAGAAGAAAAAACATTGGGGCCAATCGATGGTCTGACAAGGCAAATATCAGGCCTGGCCACGGGGCAGCCATTCAAAGTGTAACAGACAGAAATCATTTCGCCATGACAAGCTAGGCATGCTAAATGCTAATGAGCTTACTGAAAAGGTCTCCTCATTAGGGATATGTTGAGCCATCAACAGAATATTTATTCACAGTAAAAAGAAGAAAGAAAACCTACAGAGAACTTTTCTCATTAATCTGCTTCTTTTGGTAATCCATAGCTTTAATATTTCCTCTAAATCTTGTCATCTAAAGGATGTATCATTTCAATAACTGAATTTATTCAAGGCTTTTACCCAACAGATATAATTTAAATATTTTTGTTGTTTTTTTTTGTGTTTTTTTACAAGTGATCCCTTAAACATCTAAAATATATAACGCTGATTTTTCAAACCAATAGGTTTGGTGTAATTTCAGTGTCTTCCAAATCCAATAAATTTAGAAATCCTTAAAAGGATAGATTATATTCTGTGGAATGGTTACAATCAGTACAGAGAACATAAAAGACGTCTGAAACGTCCCCGGTTTGAACATACACTGTTCAATATGCCTTGGAAGTTGATAATGGCATCACAGCTGAGTTAAGCTAAATTCTTGTTGCAAATCGTTCAGGCTGCTGTCAGCTTGTGAAATCCAATTTTTGAGAACAAAGAGAACACATCATTAGAAAGAGAAAAAAAAAAAAGAAATTAAATACAATTTTATTTGAATAGAAATAGTGCAGTTTGATATCATTTCAAAACAGAATGCAAATGATTTGCTTTAGAGAGAATTTATATTTCTATAGAATTTATATTTACACAGATACATGGAATTCTCAATGTTAAGTAATATTTATATTTTTCAAATTAAACAGCGATGGCAAATAAATGGACTTTTTATTCATGATTTTCAGAGCTGAATTATGCAGAGATGAAACACATCTGGTGTTTAAATAGCAATGTTTGAGCCCAAACTATTATGCGATAGGAAATATGTGAGAAAATTATAGCATGCATGAACATCTGAGCATAATCTCTTAATAATTTAAAGCTACTGAAAATGTTTTAAAACGACAATTTTGAAAGTCTGCCCTCATTTGGTGGATAACAGACACACATTGTCACAACCTCAACAGCCCTGCTAAGTATATTATACAATATTATAATATATATATTTATATTAGCGCTGGGCAATATCATTTAAGTTTTCATACCAGATCCTACTTTTGATTTTAATCTATCTTTTTATACTCTCTAAACAAGAGTAGAAAACTTTAAATAAAGTAAAAACAGTGAAATAAGTGAGTGTTTAAATACTTAAAGGGAAAAAAGTGAAATGTAATAGAGCTTCAGATTATATTGGGCTAGCTATGAGTTGACCTTTCATACAGGCTAAGTGCCACTGGAGAAAAGCCAGGTCTAAACAGCTTCCAAGCAGATGGCAGAACCAGCCGCAAACGGGTCACGCAAACATTTTCCTCCCCTCAGCAGCCGTACAACGACTGAGACTGCCTACGGCGATGCCACCTGTTATAGAACCCTTCACTGTTTCACCATATTCACTGAGTCCTCTGCTCATCATAGTGACTCGCTTTCTTAACATCCCTTTGGCAACACTTAGACACATCATTCATAAAACACTCCTACTGTTGTTTTTCTCCTTTCCCTCATTTGTTCAGGATCATACCACATTTCCATCTCTTTATCTGCTATAAATGTCTTCCTAACACAAGCCTCCAAACCTCCACAGGATGTTGCAAAAAAGAATGAGTAATGAAAAGTTTTCATGTGCCAAAACTCTCAACAGAAAAAAAAAAACTCTGAAAGACTTACTCATGAGGGGGTCTGAGGTTAAATATTGATTATTTGCTTGCATTGGTAGAATGCAAACTGAAACCCTGAGCAAGGATTGCTCAGGGTTTCAGTGATTCATAGCAAATCGTTCCTTTTCTTTTATAAATAACCACTAAGAAGACAGAACATGCAGTTTCTCTATTTTAACATTTACAAAATGAAATTATTATGGCATTTAAAATCCACCCTTTAAAGACTGATACAAGAAAATACTTGGAAAAATTTACTTTTTAAAAACTTCTGTTAACTGGCTATTTTTAACAAAACCAAGCCACTTAGATTACTTCCTTCTCCTTGTTCTTTTGTACTGTCTTGTACAGTTAAACTTTACAATTTTGTGAAAAAACAAAATTGTTTTTTCACTGAATTGTTTTTTCTCTGAAGTACGTAGAAAAAACGCCGCGTGACGGAATGAGGTAAAATGATTTTAAATTGTTAGAAGTTTACAATTATGTGACAGCAGTGTATGTACACATATTTACAAAATATAATCATCTTCTTTTCCCTTCTGTTACTTTTATATTTATTTAAAATGTCTTCATTGAGAACAAAGTGAGACATAAGTCAAATTCCTTCTTTGTTTACTAACCTTACAAATAAAGCTGATTCAAATTTTTCATGTTTTGTTACATTAAATTTTTTGTCTGTTTACAATAGACAAATGTCAAGTTCTAATCATTTCTTGTAATTTCACTATTTAGAGCAGTAAACAGATAAATACATGCTGGAAGTATAACATTAGCCTGCAATATCCACTCCAAACCAGTTTAGTTGTATGCTTCAGATTATTGTTCTGGTGGAATACCCAACAATGTTCATGTAACACAGAAGAATTTCTCTATATACGTCATTCTTTATAAAACCATGAACTTATAGTGCAATATTTCAGTTCCTCTAATATCATCCTACCTTTACTGGACTCAAGAGTTGTTACACTGGACAAGCGTTCTGTCTCTTTAGAGACAGAACGCTTGTTTTGTGAGATATGCTTCCTGAGCTCTTGTGTTTGTGTTTGTTGTTGTTAGCAAAAAAATTAAATTGCATTCTCTGAAATGTTGTTTCATGTTTTAATATATATATATTTTTGTACATTCAAACAATTGTTCAGAATACTATTGATCTTATTTCTGGGAAAATTAGACAAATTAAATGTGTTTGTTTAATTTGAACAACATTGCTTTTCATACAAACCCTCATAAAATGATGAACTTTATTGTAGACATCTAAACTTTGCGTACCTTGATGTAGCGCTCAAGCTGTGGGTAGACTCTTCTCACTCTGAAGTACGTAGAAAAAAGCGCCGTGT
This sequence comes from Girardinus metallicus, assembly GCA_903067095.1. Lineage (NCBI taxonomy): Eukaryota > Metazoa > Chordata > Actinopteri > Cyprinodontiformes > Poeciliidae > Girardinus > Girardinus metallicus. The sequence continues at coordinate 61,825 of CAEGAE010012844.1, read as the reverse complement.
GACGGAATGAGGTAGAAATCACGTGGGTGACTTGGGGGAAGGAGAAGACACTAAACCCTGATGACTTGCATTGTTTCAGAAGTTCCTCATCAACTTTGTTTTCTCCCTCACTCAGAATACAGCCAACTGCATAGCGGCAAAGTGGAGCAGATATCTATGGAGAAAGAGATTAAAAATAATATTACTGTTGTCAATAAACATCAATTAGGAACAACTAAATAAGCCAAGTCTAGCCATAAAGAAGAGTGTGGTGAGGAGTTTTTTTGGAATCAATGATTGAGTGTGTTTTTGGGCCAAAAATATCTTCTTTTTTTTTTTTTGACATCTTCATCACATTTATGAATGTGGAATTAGAACAGAAGCGAACAGGTATGCTATGTTTGGAAATGCTGCAAGTAGAAAACCTTTTGTTTATAAAAGAAACATAGCAGCATGACGTAGATTTGTAAAGTTAAATTTGACTTAATCCACCATGCCAAGTTGGGGGAAAAGCAAACACTATGTCAGAAAAACACTCCATAGAAACAGTCAACCATGGTGGTGGAAGAGTGACGTTTTGGGTTTCGCAGCCACTGAACCATCTTGCAGTCATTCAACTGACTATGAACTCCTCTGTACAGTATCCAAAAATCACAGGCAAGGCCATCTGAGCTTGGCTGACATATGGATGTCATGGGACAAAGATACCAAAATCAAAAGCAATAATAACATTATGACTAAAAAACAAAAGAATAAAGGAGTTAAACTTAAAGTCTAGACTTAAGCTCAATTCTGCTCCCGTACATTAAGAAAGCTTTGCAGGAATAAATGTCTCTACAGCACACACTCGACTGACACAACATAATAAAGAGTGGCCCAAAAATTCCCCACTATTAAGGAAAATAACTTCTTCGTGTCATTGCTGGATAGATCAGTCTACAAGCTGTTTCATCATTAACTGTAGTTTTTTACCCACACGTTTTCCATTTTTATACTAGTTACTACCTACTTCTGCAAAGGTCCAGTGTGACACCTGACATGACTAATGGTGAAAAGTAACCCAACTGTAATCTATCCCTGATTATTTGAACAGATATACAATAGAAACAATAAGTTTCAACAAAATATCCAAAGAATCTGATTTTATAGACAAAAACTTAATGCTAAATAAAGATTTTAGGAAAAGCAAGAGTTTGAGACAAATTACACAAAAAATATTAAAGATATTTAGCTGCCATCCAGACTTCTAAGTATCAGAAGTCTTATTTATTTGAGCACTATTAGAGGAAATTGGCAGAAAAGCAGTTCCTGTTCCTTTTCCTACTTTAAAAGAGAGTGGCGTGCATAAAAAGAGAAAAAGGGAAACACTCCAAATGAATACTTCAGGGACCAGCAAGATTTTCCTCTACTGCAATAAAAGAAGCAAAACTGGAAAGTTATTTAATAAATGTGGTGGAATTATCTAACTTGGTCCTATTACACATTTTCCAGCCCAACTAAACTATCTAAGAAATAACTTTGATTAAGAGGAAAACCCATCTAATGATAGCAAGTGCAGTAAACAATCTATATACACCTGCCACTCACAGCAGTTCAGTCTTTGTTTTGCTCCTCGAGCTGCTCGTATTTTGACACCAGTTTGATGCCTTATGAGGTTTCTTCAATGGCTCATTCTTCTTACGAGCCACTGATGGCTCGTATGAAAATAAATGTTAAAATGTAACCCTAGGAATCATGTCGTCTTTAGTCTCAGTTGCGTAGAAGCAGAACAGCCATTGCTGAGGCAATAGGAAACAGAAAAAACTGCTTAAAGTCTCTTTGCGAGCATACAAAGCATTTGTTATGCACTCAGATTCTTTAGAGCTAAGGTCTTAAATGTTTTAAAATAACTTCCTGAAAGAACAAGTATAGAAGAGATTTCATCAGTCGCCCCAAAGACTGACAAGCATTTCCTGAGCAGCCCCTCGTCTCGCTGCCATCCCCACAGCTTTCATCACGATGTGACATGAACATTGGTCCCTGAAGATGGGCAACCGCATTTGTCACTCTGCAGCTTTTCCACTTGTCATCTTTTCTTATTCACTCAATCTATCTCCCAGAATCTACAAACACTGGCTTTAAGCACTGAAAAGGAATAGCAAGTATTCCAGTATGATCTAGCCGTTGCTTTCATCTGGTATTGTTAGATTTTTTTTTTTTTATGTATGTTCACTGATGTCACAAATTCCTCCATGAATAAATAAAACTTCATGGTGTTACGTACAGTGCACCATTTAGAAATCCCCTTTAGTATATCTCATTCCTTATTGTTTGCAGCCTTTTCTATTTTTGTTCATAACAACTGTGGTCTGGAAATGACATGCAATACCTTTCTTTATAAATACCTTACTGTTCTAAGAGGTGTCATCATGATGCTAATAGACAGTGCATCTGTAGTGGCAGTTCACACAGCTTGCATTCTTGTAGTCTCAATATGGAGGGATAATCAACAGCTGTGTAAATGATCAACTCTAATTACACTCTTTACTAACGCCTCAAAATAGTGAACATTATTTGTAAATCAAATCACTTTTTACATTTCAAACGTGAGGCTGTTGTCTATCTAAAGCAAGGGTGCCCAAAGTCAGTCGTGGAGGGCCGGCATCCTGCACGTTTTAGTTCTCTCCCTGGTGGTAGTAACAACCTTTTCAGCATGTCAATGTTCTCCTTAGGCCTCTAATGAGCCATCATTGGATCCAGGTGCGTTAAACCAGGAAGAGAACTAAAGCATGCAGGCTGCCGGCCCTCAAGGACCGACTTTGGGCACCACTGAAAATGAACAGTTAACAGTCCTCTGATGCACCATAGCTAGTTGCTACAAGAGGTTAAAACTCTAGACTATAAAAATTGTAAACTTTTTCATCATGATTTGTTTTTTACCAATGTGGCCACCATTAAACATTAAAATACACCTTGTTGTTGGTGAGTTGTTTTTTTTTACATTTTATCACATCATAATTCATGTTCAATGTGTGATATCAATACAAATAGTGCATAACTGTGAAGTAGATGGAAAAAAGGCAGAGGATTTAAACTAATTGTTTAAGTAAAAATTTAACTGTAGGAATTGGGTGCAGTGGCTTTTAATTTAGCTGTATGAGAGTTAAAAGGGTGGAATACATGTGCACAACAGATCTTTGAGATTTTTATTAAAAGAAAAATATATATATATATATATGTTTTTTCTTTCATTTTAAAAATATGCTATTACCATCCTATAAAATTCCATTTGATTCTCATCTCTCATCAGTGTTCCATCTGGGATTTCTCTCATGGAACTTGATTGTTCGGTTGAATTTCAACTGTGTATACAGGAGGCGTTGAGAACAATAACATAAATTTTCTGCTTGTAGTTTGGAAACGGCAGGAAAGTAAGTGAACAAAGTCATTCAATCTATGTTGGCCACGCTTCCAAATACTCAATTAATATTAACAGCCATCTTGTGTGGCCTAGCACTACTGTCTTTGCAGAGGGGGACAACTGTTTACAGCGCGGCAAGCTTCATAGCATCAAACTGACCAATTACATATGTCTTGGGAGTTACGGAGTGTGAATACTTTCGCTGGATATGTTACTTTAACATAAATACTTTAGAGCTACCATCTTTAATAAAATCATCCAATATAAGATTCCTTCATTGATGTACACATAGTGAAAGAAAGCATTCATTGTGTAAAACATTTGTGCTTAATGTTCCTAGACTACTCTTGGACAAACTGTTTCCTCTAACACCTGGATTCAAACTTCGAGGCTTAAAGGTAGAGTTGAAGAACACAATGTTGGATCCCAGAAACCCCTTCTGGCTTTGAAGCTGTGAAGAGGCTGATTGGAGAAGCTTTAGTGAGTGGAGCCCAGAATGTGAAGCTGGGTGTTTGAAGGAATAAAACAGAGCTGTTCAAGCTCTGTATCCATGGTAACCATTTTCGAACCAAATCAAGTTCTCATCGAGGTATTCTGTTTTTCCAAAGGAAGTGATTAAACGAGGTAAAAGTGAGAGAACAGAGCATGAGGGACACACATATACGTATCCTCTTTCAGCTACACTTTTTACAAGAGCTTCCTGCAGCAAATATCAGCGGACAGCATCTGCCTGTTTAGGCACCAAATACCAGTGCTCCTGTGTGAGGGCACTCTCTCCAGGGCTGGCAGTGCGGCCACTGAATGGCATCCCGAGGCTCAGACGCTAATGAGCCGAGATCATTATGACAATTATTCCAACTTAGATCAAGACTTGGCTGTGACCGTGCAGAGGAAACAGGACCCACTGCTCTAATTGCAAGCTTGGGGAAAGGGAAAAAAAAAAAAAAAAAAGAGGAAGAGCATAACAAAGGCGTTTTGAAGCAGAGCTGGGAAGAGCTCATCTCTAAACTCTGGTTACATTCCATCAGGTCGCTATGGAAAGTTTTGGCAGTGTCATCAATTTTGTTAGCAATGAAAAAAATGTTTTTCACATATTTGGCAAACAATTTGCTGTGTGAATATAACCAAGGTTCTAGTTGACTCATGACTTTTTAGTCTCACTGCGAAAGGGTTTTTTTCCCCCTACTCCTAATAGAACAGGTCAACCTCAACCATAAATGGCCTTGAGCTTGATGGTTTTCAGGGTTTCATTATGTTTCTGTCTGACCATTACAACATGAATTATGTTAATTTGAAAGGTTCTTTCTGAATGAGTCACATTCCAATGTTGGCAATGCCCCAAGTGATCCAAACATAGGAAGAAATTTCAACAATTTAGCCCATACGTTTTGTGTAGTAAAGTGGAATGACAGACGCAATAGGTAGTTTTTAAATACTTTGTAGAAAAACCCTTTTGTGGGAATAACAATTTCAGCTGTGTCAATGTCTTCTTCATGGAGAAACTAATCACATAAATCACTCAAGTATGATTCATTCCTTCTTCCAAACTGTCTTTGGTTCAAGTAGGTCTTAAGGACTTCTTCTATGCTCTCTGATAGCCAATGATTTCCAAAGACTTTCAATGATTTTCAATTGGATTCAAGTCATTCTAGCAGTTCTTACCGTCTTTAAGTAAAGCAGGAGATCATCAGGAAGTCAAATCGAACTGGATTATTTTAACATTATGAAGGCAATTTGTTAGCTATAACATATCCAAGAAAATTAACTTGGTTAATAAAATAGGTATCTTATTTTACAAAAGTTAAAAGTATTCAAAGTTTGACATATAATCATCTTTGAATTAAAATATTTAAGAACATTCTTTAGCCTCTTCACTGCTAGTTAATTTTATGAAATAGCTCCCATTTTTGACACAAGCTTCCTGCAGCATGACTCTAGTTCATTTCCTTTAGAGAAATAATGATGCTATATCCAAATTACCTGTCAGAATGTTACTGCAAAAACCCAGGCTTAACATGATTAGTGTGCCATCTTGTTGTTGGGGTATATTTTCAGCAAAACAAACCTGAAAAGTTGCTTTACTCACTGAAAAATACGTGCAAAATTAAACAACAGTGGTTGTTTAATTTTGACAGATGTACCCTGTGCATCTCATTTCAACCTTTTTTTTTGTTTGTGTTTTTGTTAACACTCCATGCTGTTACTGCTGAAAGAGTCATCCAGTAAAATAGTCTGCAACTTTTCTTCAAATGAAGTACAGCGTGATTTAAGAGGACATTTCTAATTGTGAAATTTTAGGCAACATTTTATGACAGCTAAATACATAAGGCACACTACAGCCAAACAATATGTACAACTATGATAAAACAGAAAAACAAAATTCCAGCCTTATAGCATGTTCCATTTTTGTTTTTCTACTCAGATAATTTTGCAAAAAAAAAAAAGAAAACATAGAAGAATAAATAATCATAGACAATAATAAAGCTTTATCTGCGACGTTCAGATTGATATCCAAAATGAATTAAGAATGCACATATAAACCATAAGCTATGAGTTACTTATTTAGACTCCCCATTGATAAAAACCTCAATAACAGCATTATAATCTTAAAACATATACACCATTTCAAATAAGAAATATTTTCACATTATCAAATCCACAACTTCATATCCAGTTTTGGCAAGTAAATTATGAATGAGAATTAACTAAGTCTTAAAAATATTTTTTAAATATCTTTTTTTTCGGTTTATAGATCAAATGTGAGAAGAAACAGTAAAGAAACTGCAGAATATCACAATATTTAAATCATTAAAGAAGTTGAGGGATTATTTTTGTAAAGAATGGCATTATCGCCATCTAGTGGCCAAGTAGTGAACTAATTATGTCCTACTCTATGTCCTCCCCTTACACTTCATTGCACAACATTATCTACATAAAAAAAATATATATTGTGCATTTACTCAGCACCTTTTTGTAAAAAATTTGGAAAAATAATGGTTACCTTTTTAGGGTCTTCATAAAACACTCCAAGACATGGGAGTCCAAGTCCAATACAGCGAGCCTCCTTTAAAAGTTCCCCGCTGTCTTTATATGCGCCTTCTTTGAATTTATAGGCGAAAGTTAGCTTATTAAAGGTAGGACAGCAAGTTTTCACAGTGATACCCGCTAAGAGTCCTGAATAAAATATACAACCTGCTAATGTTAAAATGAGGAGACCCAGTAGGACCACACACAGACATAAGCAGTCTGACATGATAACTCCGAAGAGCAGGTACTGCTATTCAGCTGCTGCCGAACTCTAAACTGTTTGTTATTTCTTTCAAGAAGCTGCCATGTGTCACAAAGTGTTTGGTCGTTTTACAAAAAACAAATACGTCGTTTACACAACGTATATTTGTTCACAAAGACCCGAGAAAACACTGGATTACACTTTGCACGGGACTTCCTGGAAAGTACCATTAACGCCGACAAAAAGGGGTGAAGGAGGTGACAGTTTCAAATCTTGAAAAAGGACGGGGGGAGGGGGGTTTGTTGGGCAGATTGTGAGTAGTTTGCTCAAATTTGCACAGTTGAGGGATTCTTCTCTTCTCGATAACTTCCTGTTTGCGTTTACTGCAAACAGTAAACGCAAACAGGAATTGCTGCTGATTTACCTAACATTTGATTGTAAAATAATATGTCATTACAACATATACGACATTTTCAATTTTATGGGACCTTCTTATATCTTTGTGCAAGATATATTATATATCTTGCACAAATAATTTCTTATATAAGCATCAGACACTGATTTATCTACTGCTAATTAATCTGAAAAAGAGACATGTTAAAAAGTACATTTTAGAGCAAGTGTGTCCAATTTGTACTTGGATTTTATGAGGTCCAAAGTTGGAAAATGACAAACAATGTTCCCTAAAATGGGACTTTCATCTTGGAAATTTGAAGGTGCCCGAGGCACCCACAGTTCATTATCAAATATGACAGCTACTGGTAAAAAGTATATATTCAAAGATATTTGATTGCATTTGCACACATATATAATTGCTCTTTGGTCATTTAAAAAAAAGAGTTTTGGTTGTTTCTTACCTGAAAAAGTAGGGTATGAAATGCTGTGATCTGTTGCATCTTCACACTCATATGAGCATGAGTAAAATCCCATTCTTAATCCACAGGGTGTCATATGTTTTCAGCCCGAAGCTATATGGCACCTTTATTCATATAACACACAAGCAGGTTACACCAAAGTGCTCCCTAAGAAAATCAATAAAATAATTCAACCTGATGTAAGTCTGGACACCAGGTTTGACTTTAGTCAAACTAGTTGGAGAGATTTTACATGGCCTTCCACTTCCTGTCCAAGTTACTATTGCTTCCACTTTATTGCAATACCACTAACAGTTGACTGTGGAATATAAGGTTGGAATGTCACAAATGGACCTCTGGGGATGTGTTGTATGTCAATACTTTGAATGTTAGTTCAAATGGTACTGGTACTTTGAGAAAAGAAAAATATTGCATTTGTTTTGTAACTTATTTATTGTTGTGGTTTTGGTATGTTATATATTCTTTACATTTTTTTTAATGCTTTTTAATTCGTTTGTGTATTAGTTTGGTATTTCCAGATCTGAAATCAAACTTTCAGGTGATATTAATAGCCTATTTGATTCAAGGTCCCCTGTGGAAAAACGTCTTCACGCAGTAGCCCCGCCTCTCTTAAAGCGTGGGGTGGAGTCGATTAAGACTTGTTGACAGGTGACAGGAAAGTTCACTACTTTTAGGAAGACGCAAAACATGGCTGGGAATATTAAGAGGTTCTACGACCTGACAGCAAAGCTGTTGTCCGGTGAATCCTTCAGTTTCTCCACACTGAAGGGGAAAGTTGTTCTCATTGAGAACGTAGCGTCCCTCTGAGGAACAACAGTCAGGGACTACACGCAGATGAACGAGCTTCACTCGCGCTTCTCCGCCGAGGGACTCGTTATCCTGGGTGTGCCCTGCAATCAGTTTGGACATCAGGTAAGGTTTCCGTTTTTGTAAATGAATTTAAATCTTCATTTAAAAACCCTGCATTCAAAACGTTTTTTTTTTTTTTAAGTATGTAAAGGCAGTCAATTGCAAAAAAGAATCCATCCATTATTATACCCTCTGTTTTCTGTGTATTATCTGATGTTCTTACCCACTACAGTTGGAATTTTTCAGATCAGTGTTTTCTATGATTGAAATTACTTCCGCAAGCTTTCAAATTTCATATAATTACATTATGAGGCAACCTATTTATTGAATCGCTTTTATTACTTTTTAATGCACATAAAACTGCTACTCAGTTTTTTCTAGTGTATTTGTGCATCTATAATTATGTTTATGTTTATGGATAACAGGAGAACGCAAGGAACGATGAAATCCTGAGGTCCCTGCAGTACGTCCGTCCAGGGAATGGCTTTGAACCAAACTTTCAGCTCCTTGAAAAGGTGGATGCGAATGGAAGTGACGCCCACCCCCTGTTTGTCTATCTGAAGGAGAAACTTCCAGTCCCCAGCGACAATGCTGTGTCTCTCATGAATGATCCAAAGTTCATCATCTGGAGCCCTGTGTGCAGGAGTGACATCTCCTGGAACTTTGAGAAGTTCCTGATTGGTGCTGACGGTGAGCCATACAAGCGCTACAGCAGAAATTTTCTCACCATTGATCTCGAGGGAGACATTAAAGAGTTGCTGAAGAGGATTAAGTAAAATGGACTACGACACCCGACGGCTGGTTGTTGAAAATATCTGCTGTCACCCCTCCCTTTTAAAAAGTCTTATCAGCAGACACACCTATTTGGGGTACTTTATCTAGCTTTCCCAGCTGACAGCTTAACCAAAACATATTTCAAAGATTGTGATATTTTCAGTGGTATAATCTTGGTTCTTGAACCCATTTACTTAATGAAGAGACTCCTGGAAACCATTTTGTGTAGGAAGTTTCTGATGCAGATGTAAATGTCTTTACCACTGTTTATACTACAATGTCTATTTGGGGAAAAGAGAAAATGTGCATGTTTTATGTGAGCAGTTTTTATTTGAATAAAATACAATTTACACAATAAGACTGAATGCATTTCATGTATAACTAGATAATTCATGTGCACAAAAAAGTGATGTGTAAATTATTTACACCCTACATAGTGTCGAAAGTTGAGTTCTGATGTTGATTTATTTAAAAATCACATTAAAAACAAGTTGAGCAAATGGCTGAAGAGCAACCGGAAGCAAACAAAAGGACATTTATCAACAAAGCAAAAACTATATAGTAAAATAAGAATGAATTCTAAAAGTGATAAGGTAAAATGAATGCAGTTGAAATGCACACAAAAAAAGCACAAGAAGGTCCTGCATTGGATTCTGACCTGCCTTCTGCCAGGAGTACAAATAGTGTAACTGAATTTAGGGTGAGGCTCTATGTCCTAATTTCAGAAGGGCTACTGTTAACTAGTACTCTCAGTTCTATATGACTGAGAGTACTAGAAATTCTTATGAGTTAATCTATAATTAGGTGCTTTCTGTACAACAGTAAACAAATTCAAGGGCTGTTTCACAAAAGCAGAATTCATGATTTCAGGTTCCAATAAATGTAGGAATACATTTCATCTTCATACACAAATGCTATACTGTGCTACAAAGGCCCAAGTAGATCCATTACTCACAAATGCATAGGCCAAAATGTCATATCTAGTATCAAAATGAGAAGTAACACATAGATGTCAGTGACTACAATTATGTATAAATATAAGGATTACATTGAAATGACTGAAGTTCCTATATAGAATTACAGTATTTTCATGTTAATCAGCCATGAAGAACACTGAGGAACTTATTTAAATTGCTTTATAAATAGGTGCAGAGACCTTTCTGATAATCCAGGTCACAAGGCTGAAATAATCTCAAAACTAGTTTGTTGAACGTGACCATTTCTGGCATATTCAATAAGGTCCAAAATGTATGAAGTGCTCCCAATATCTTGCTGAATGTTGAATTTGAGTAATGGTAGGTTGGATTGTGTTTTACACCTGGTCCTTGCTGGATATACCTAATAAAGTGGCCGGCATGTTATAAACAACAACAGAAGGTATGTGGTTGTAGTCATACTAGAAAATCTTTGCTCTGAGTTTTTTGTTCAAATGAAAAAGCGTAAATTAAGAAATAAGGCCAGCGTCGGCCATAAGTTGTCCAAATTTAAATAAGTAAGGTCATTTGTTCCTTACTTCCTTTCGTGAAAACTAATAAAATACGAGATAAGCGTGATGAATTCAGACGTAATCCCCTGTTTGGGTTCAGTGAAACATTCCCCATTGATTTAAACTGTTCTCGCTGTTGTGTGCCTACATTAGTAGTAAGTGACAACCGTCTGATCGGTGCTTCCTGCTTGAAGGCTACGCGGAGCTGCTGCATCTCATCATCCGACATGGCTGGCCAGGAAGATCCCGTACAGAGAGAGATTCATCAAGATTGGGCAAATCGAGAGTACATAGAAGTGATTACAAGCAGCATTAAGAAAATTGCTGACTTCCTCAACTCGTTTGGTAAGATTTCAGCGAACAGAGTCTTGAATGTGATCATCCTAGAGTACAAAATTTGATTGAAAAGATCAGGTTGGCTAGTTGAGCTAGCTATGTAGCTTCTGCTAGCAATGATGTTGATGTTTTTAATGGCCACTCCCAGCTAGCTGTTAGCTTCCAGCTTCCTGTTTTCTTAGGGCATTTTAAAGCAAATTTAGTAGATAGAATATTATCTACATAAGGTTAAGAGTAAATGTCATTTAAAAATTCCGCAGGTACGATAGTGTAGCAGCGTAATGTTTTCTAAACAGGTTCTACAGGTTTAGTCGGCCGTGTTTACTGAGCGAACAGCTGATGGCTAGAGCTGCATCTACATTTCATTAACAGGTCGTGTTAGTCTAGAAATCGTGTTATGTGCACAACGTAGTCCAGATAAATACATCATCAAGAATAAATGTGATGCTGCTACTAACAAAACAAGTACAACAACTTAAGTCTAGAGGTCCTGTCCTACACTTTGCATTGTGATTAGTGATGTAAAGTTGGATATAGTAATAAAACTTGGTGACAAACTGAGGAGTGTAATCCATCCATAATTAATCTTTCTGGGAGCACGAACACCTCTAAAACATACGGGACAGCAGCTCTTAGGGATTATGCTTTGTAAGTGAACAGGATTGTGATAAAATTAAAATTTATAGACAAATATCAGCATATTAAGCATAGTAATAACCCTAACGTTGTATTTCATTAAAACCCTTATAGATATGTCTTGTCGGTCTCGTCTGGCCACCCTCAACGAAAAGTTAACAGCTTTGGAGAGAAGGATTGAATACATAGAGGCCAGAGTAAGTATAGGAATCAGATGGACTTTGTGCTTTGCTGACTCCAAGTGATCCAACCATTAAACTAAACTGTACCTTGATACAGGTGACCAAAGGAGAGACCCTGACCTAGACCTCATCATGGGAATTCCTAACATCTTCAAACTACTTCCCCACCCTCCACCCTGAAGCGTTTTGGACTAAATGTGCTGGACTCCACCGTCCTTATTGGGGGATCATGTGGACCATTTTTTATATTATATGGCTGAAAGTTTGTGTTGTTTTTATCTCATGACACATTTGTATACAATATATGGGCCTGTTTGACACAAACATCATTATTTGTTAAAAAAATTAAGCTCAATTAAGTATTGGTTTCAACAGATCTTGAGGCTTAGTGATGTTTTTCGCTGTAAGCATTAGGTATGCAGTGTCATTACCAAATCAGGAATGAATGGAAAAAAAGGGGAACATTCTTGTGTGCCAAGTTGAACAAGTAATTGTGTAGTCACCTTAACTGAAAACCTGCCTGTACATTAACTGTTTAGTGTTGATGAAACTTTAAAGACTGTAATAAATTATGAACAGTTGTTATGTTTCATCTCTGTTTAGCCACACACAGCTTAAATATAGATATGTGAAAATCATCAAGAAGACTTTTGGAGAACTCAAATGGATAAAAAAGTCTGAAGTGGGCATCATCTACAACTCTTAAAGATGCATAATTGAACAAAGTATACAGTTATATTAGACAAATGATTTGCAGTATTCACCATTTATATGACTAGTGCTCTAAAATACAGATAGCTACCACATACAAACTTTAGAGCCATAGTTTATAATTGCTTGCATTAAACTTGAACTTCACAGGATTGTTGCTGATTCTGAAGTCAACATTTATTAGTCAGTTTCCTGTTTAGCACACAGCTAGCAGCTGTAGACCGTCTTTGATGCACTTTGTAAAATTAAAATACATACAATGGTCAGTTTTTGTTTTATACTTTACACATATTTAAGAAAACACTTTGTGTGAAAACTGTATTAATTTATTTGAAAAAAAACAAACACCCCTCCTTATATTGTTAAAAAACATCATCATCATATCTTAATTCCAGACACCAGACACATAAGAAGGTGGTGAAACAAACATTGTATTCAATTTGTGAAAAACAAATTAATAAAATGCTTTTTCTTTTCTGGTATTACAGTACATTGACTATCTTGAAAATTTAACTTTATAACAGGTCAATACTGGACAGAGTTAATCTACAGCAATGGGGATTTTAGGAAATAGAGAAAGATTTATTCTACACAAACAGCAAATTCTTTACAAGAACCTTGTGCTTGGGAAATCTTTTTTGTTAATGAAAACTAAAAAAAAAAGGTCTAATTTTAACACTTTTTGTCTTGTCTTTTGTCATATGTTGGGTCATCCTTGAAAGTAGTATCATCTAGAGGTAAAAGTAGAGAAAATTATCCACTAATGAAAATAAAACACAGTTTAAGCCTTTCATTCAGGTGATGGGAGTGAATGAGGTTATTTTTAAGACTGGTTTGGTTAGACCACATTCCATAGAATGGCGTTTAAAAACTACTATATCTATATATTATCCTGACTTACTTTATGACAACCCAGAACGAAAGAATAAGCCAATTAGAGAAACTTAAATCCCTTAATGCGAAATGATACAGACGCGGCAGTAACATTCTTAATAAAGGTAAACATAAACATCGTAAAATTCTGTGGCTATAAAAGGTCACAAACATTCTTCTGTAAATATTGCATAATAGTAAAGCTCTCGCAAAATGGCGCCGTGTTGACATATACTTTTTCCGCAGTATTGACTTGCAGGCAAAATCCAAAGCACAACCCATTGGACTCGGGATGAAACAGGTAAATCCGGGTTTTAACGCTCTAAAATAGCATATCGAATTAAATCCCGACTCAATGGAAGTCACAAAACTATGGCAGTTTTAAAACTGATCTGGTTTTAATGACTGCCTGCAAGACAATGCCAGGGAATAATAAACCCTTCTATTGTACATGCTGCCCCAGTGCATCTTGGGATAAAGAAGGTTCCATCGTCGTCTGTGTCGTTAGCAGCTTTTCGACGTGAAATGAGTTTTGTTTCTTGTAATTTTTTGAATGTTTCTGCGATAAAGTAATTATTAAAAGAGCGTCGTTGTAAAGAAATATACGTTGGTGAGTTGTTTTACTGCTTGGGTCGAAAATAGAGCAGTTTTCTGTACTGGGTGACGTCGTTGTTTTTTTTTGTCCTTTCCCAACAAATATTCGGGCTCCATGTTATGTTTTACCATGGTTTCCCTGCGTTCATTTGACTTGGAAACAAATGCGTTTGTGAATGAATGTGTTTTAAATGAAATAAAATGTCAGACACGTTGTGGGAAGGGAACAATGAGTAATTTTCAGATTCTTTCTTTCCTGTAGATTTTTCAAGAGTGACGAGTTCGTTAAGAAAATGGGTGCTGATAAGAGGTAAGTCTCAACAGAATGCGCTTCTTGTGTTCAGTGGTATTGAAACATAAGATGGGATTCAGTGTCTGTATTCTACAGAACGACCGTTCACGATAAGCTCAATTGTAAAATGGTGCCGAAGTTACATCAGTAGTAAAGCGGAAAAAGGCATGTCCTTGTTCTTGCAGCGAAGGGCGTCAATGCTAACATTATTACCTCGTAAGGAAATTATGTTTGATATGCTAGGTCAGCCAAGATTTATTTCATCTATTATCTGAAAAAAATTTATTTATTTTTTTTAAATTTCCTTCAGCTAGGACCTCTCTAATGTCGAGGCCAACTTTGAAAATAATTGTTAAATGTTCAATGAAATGCATGTAAATACTGGTCAGAAATCAAAAGATGTGCACTACTATAATTCTTAAACCATATGTGTTACTGATGTTAGAGGGGTTCATTGTTTTCCATCAATTACCAGCCACCACCAAAATTGGGTTGATTGTAAAAAATGCCAGAACTACCAGATGCCATAGAGCACCCATAAGTTAAGCTACTGTGTTAGTTATACACTCCTTATTTATATCCAATCAGATAATGCAAAAGTCTTTATGCGCATAAAAAGGTTAAATGTGGTTGCATCACCCTGCAAAGACAAGCCTGCTGCTCCTGGTCTTTGATGAATCACAGGTCAAGCTGACAATGTCCACACAAAAATCAAGTATATCAAAGAAGTGGAAATGAGTGTGGTCGACATATAGCTATACACACGATGTGCGTTAAACATCTTTTAGTCTAAAGTGCTAGCATGTGACTGTTAAAGAACTGTTTTCGGTTAAGGGGGAAATAGTTTTCTCTAAGCAGTGCAATGACTGTGCTTACATTGTTTTGAATGATTGTTGTTCCCCATGAGTCTGAGCCAAGCTCTTGATGAAAGCAGCTCCTTTCTCTGACCTGTCAGTAAACTGCAGCTCGGGTTTGCTGAAGTCGGAGTGAGGGTTTTGTGTCGGTGGAAACAAAAAAACATAAACTTCTTAGTAAGCTCTGCCACCACCTTTTTATATTACTGCTTGACTAATGGCCACTTTCACATAAAGAGCGACGGTGTAAATCTAGCAATGTGTGATTATCAGTATTTTGTGTTTCCTTAAACTTACTGGAGACTGTTGACACACGAATCCTGGTTTAAATGATGGAAAAGAGCAGTTTTATTAAAGCATTTTGTTTTGATGTGAATTAATTTATTATAATAGTCAAGTAGATTGTTTGCAATGATGATTTTCTCTGCTGTCTTACAGGATCAGTCGGACTGAGCGTAGTGGTAGATACGGTTCAGAGCAGTCCCGTGACGATCCAGACTGGCGAGACAGACGGGACAGAGACCAAGAGCGTGATCACAACTCCAGGCGCTGGAGTGAAGAGAGGCGTGATCGTTATGATGGAGACCGTAGAGGACCACGAGACAGCCCTGAGGTATGAGCTCAAATATCTGCTCATTTGTGTTCTTATTTTGGTTGCTGATATTAAACTTTAATGCTTTGTTTTGAAGCAGAGAGAGAGGAAACGGCGGAACAGTGATAGATCAGAAGATGGTTATCACTCAGACGGTGACTATCAAGAGCAGGATTACAGACGAGAACCGGGGGATGACAGGAAGAGCAAGACCATCATGCTTGGGGGGTTGTCTTCTCACACTACTGAGGAGGATGTAAGTGATTTTTGAATATCAATGTTGCATGTTTAGTTTGAGTAAATACATTTTTATTAAGATACAGTGAATCCTAATGTAAATTGTACTTTTTTGCGTAATTTAGATTCGTTTTGCCATTGACCAACTGGAGGGACCCCAGCCCATAGATGTCAGACTGATGAAAAAGAGAACAGGTGAGAACCAGAGGAACCCCGGACCCTTATCTCCCCACCCCCAGGCTTTGACCATAGGGCCAATCTGCTTCCATTCAGACCCATTTTCCCATAGCACATAGGAGAGAGTTGTGTGAAACAAACAGATGTAAAACTTTAATGCAAGACTTACTGTTTCAGTACTTTGTGGATCCGTTCAAGGTAAGTAAGTACGGCATTACTAGTTATTGAAGTCAGTTGACTGACCCACTCTAAGAGTGTGGTATTCAGCAGGATTTCTTGCTATGGTAAAACTCCTAAGGAGTGGCCTTTTGTGTACCAAACTTGGCCTGGGTCGTGAAGCAGTTTGTGGAAGACTTTGAATAATATGCCCATGGACTCTTAACTAACACACCTCCCGTCTATATTTGAATGCTGTCTCTAGGTATAAGCCGTGGTTTCGCCTTCGTGGACTTTTATCACTTGCAAGATGCTACCAGATGGATGGAGACCAATCAGGTTGCTTCACAATCGCCAAGTCTAGTTTTAATCTTGGGGATCTGGAGAATTGACTCTAAAGGCAACCAGAATGTGTTGAATACGAAGTGTGGAAACTGTAGGAAAATAACTCATAGAATGAATACCACACATCAAAACAGTTTGACTTAAATATAACCAGAGAAGTCTATTTGTTTTTGATCTGAAACCTTCTTACATTAACAAAGTGTTTAGTTTTCTATTAGCATTGATACTAAAAAGCACACACATTTTGTGAGCTCTGTATTTAAGATTATGAGCACACCTTTTTTTTGTTTGTTTGTTTTTTAAATTTCGGTGTCCATTTGATGACTTAAGTGTTATCTTTTTTTACGCCCTAGTCCTCAGTAGATGGGAATTTTAAATGTTTTCATTTTTTTAATGGAAAAGCTCATGTTTTTTTTTTTATTTTTTCTTTTTCTGTCTTTTTTTAAGCTGTCAGCTGTGTCTATTAGGATCACATTATACATTCTGCTCCAGCCTAGTCTGGGCACGCGGGTCCCAAACACCTAAAGAAACTTCTTTACATCATGCTCACTTATACATCATGTGCCTGTCTTTAACTCAAAGGCTGTCTGTTGGGGGTCCCTCTCCCCATTCTCTCCCTTCCAACACTGCTTGCCCCAATTGATTAGATATTAGTCCACCATGAACTCTTGAGTGATTTTTGTTTCCTCTTTCAGAAACTTCTGGTCATCCAAGGCAAAGTTGTGGACATGCACTACAGTCACCCTAGGAACAAGTATGAAGACTGGCTCTGCAACACTGTAAGTAAACCCCTGATTTTTACCATTGTTCAGTCCAGTCCAATCTTTGCTGCACTGGTACAATTGTTATAGCTTAAGTTGTGTCTCAGGTTGGTTTAGCATCAAAGTAGACCTCCTTTTGTCTGCGGCAGCTCTGTTCTGGGCTTTAGTAGCTGTTTTTAATAAAAATGATTTGAACGGTTACTTGCAGTGTGGCCTGTACAATTTCCGGAGGCGATTGAAGTGCTTCAGGTGTGGAGCAGCTAAAGCTGGTAAGTAGTTGAATCAGCAGGAGGCCAACCACTGCAGACATCCGCACAACCTGGGCTGAAAGTGTTGAGGTTTAGCACAACATCTGTTACAGTAACTGTACAATCTTAAAAGTATTTTCACTTTTAAATTGGGTTTAGACAAGGAACCATCGTAAGCGAGAAGGGAAGTCCAATATTTCAAAGTAATCCCTGAAGTATTGGAAATAGCTCCCTTAAATTTTTGACCCTCATGGTGTAATTTATATTTTTCGAGGCTGAAAACATCAAGTTTTTTGCACTTCTTTTTTTTTTTATTATTTTAAATCATCATTAAAGGTTATGTTAATGCCGTTTTTATTTCTGTGATTCTCCTAACAGATGGTGAAGCGGGCAATGCCGCTGGGCTCCCTGAACTTCAGCCCACTGGTGATTTCTATGGAGACAGTAAGAGCTCTTGTTCTTCCAGATCCAAAAGCTAAAACGATTATCCACGATTGCCTTTCCTTAAAGTGAATCCTTGTTGTCTTTTACAGCGATCATCTTGAGAAACATTGCTCCTCTGACCACGGTGGACGCCATTTTGACAGCGCTGGCACCATACGCCAATTTGTCAGCCAATAACATTCGCCTTATTAAGGACAAGCAAACAGGCCAGAACAGAGGCTTTGCTTTTGTTCAGCTGTCCTCCCCTCTGGTAAAACAACATTGGATACGTATTGAATTATTTATCAAAACAAATCACAACCCAGTGGTCTAAAGGTACCATTTTAAATTTGATATCTCAACTTTTTGCAGGAAGCTTCCCAGCTGCTAACCATCTTACAAGGTTTGCAACCTCCATTGAAACTGGATGGGAAAACAATCGGGGTGGATTATGCTAAGAGTGCTAGAAAGTGAGTCATCTCTGTAATGCATTTAGTTGCATTTATGGAACTACCACTTTTGTTGAACACAAAGTAATTTAACCTTTTGTCTCAACTAGGGACCTCTTATTGCCTGATGGAAATCGTGTCAGTGCTTTTTCTGTGGCCAGCACAGCCATTGCAGCAGCACAGTGGTCATCAGCTCAGGTTGGCCCATTTTTCTCAGAGTGCCTTGTTTTGTTTTTTGTTTTTTTTCCTGCAGTTGTTGCAATCATACATTAATGATCTATTTTCCACCTCCCAGCCACAGCAGAGCTCAGACGGGATGTCAGAGTATGCCTGTCTGCAGGAAGGTTACGCTCCTCTGTCACAGGTTAGTTCAACAAAGTACATTCAGTGCCAAATGTTTGGAGTAAAAATACACATATATGTAGAAAACGGTTTATTTGTGGGAATCTTAAGACTAATGGTAATGTCATATGTTTAAGTTATATGTTAACATTTGCTTTGGATGTTTTACAGGACTACCAGACATATTACCATCAAGGAGCAGCAGCCAGTACTTGTCAGGGAAATGGAATCCTAGGAGGTAAATTGCCTTTTTAACATTGGATCATATAAATGTGTAATGTTTTAACTTTTGTCTCATTGTAATAATCCGTTTTTTCACAATTACACTGAATCTGTTACTTTATGTAGATCAGGACTACATAACTAAATTCTTCAAAAGCTGCTGTCCTGCATGTTTTAAATATGTTGTTTTAATTCTGCTGATTCAAATGGATGAATGTTCTCCTCAGCATGTTATGAAGTTTTGCAGAGGTGTGGAAGTAAACATTTGTTTCAGCTGTGGTGGGACAGGGACACATTTAAAACTTGCAGGCCATCTTCTTTTGTACACATGCCACAGCAACACTCTACTGCTCTACTTCACTTTAAGGCTTTAGCCACTCAGAAAGCTGTAATAATTGGATTTTCTTTGTGGTTTTAGCTGCTCCAGGTGTAAAGCTGGTTCCTGCTGCCGTTGTGATATCGCAGAGTCCACAAGTCTACCAACCACATATTATTGCGCCACCTGCTGTACAGGTAATACCATTGGTTGTAATGAATTACATAAAGTAGAAAAACAATATCAACCTCTAAAAAAAAAAAAACCCTAACCTCTAATTTCAGGCGTTGCCTCTTTCCCAGCATCTGGATGTAAAACCTCAGCCAGGACTTGAATCTGTAGCTCTGCCTGCCTTGGCTGTAGCTGCTGCCCAGGTTAATGGAGCCAGTGCAATACCAGCTGCTGGACCGGCGGCGGAGTCCACCAGTGGTACGGACAAATGTGTTGCTTTAATATACTTTTTTTTTTTGTTGTTGTTTTGTAATGGATACAATCTGACTTTATTTTTTACTTTTTAAAACTGCAATTTCAGGAAAATTTGAGCTCCTTTAAATAGGTTTTGGTAGGTTTCAGTTGATCTAGTTTTTTCTAGCAGATGGAGGCACTGATCAGAGTTGAATGGATGACCTGCCAATGCAAACTTTAGCTGATTCTGACTTTACTCTTTGAAGCATTGATAAAAAAGATACAGTCAGCTATTTATAATTCTTGTTTATAGCCTTCCTGCTTTGAATGTTCATGTTAGCAACTGAGATGATGTCACACTGTGTGATAAAGCAGCTGATGGAAAACAGGGTTTTATTATCTTGAAACGCAAAACAAATTTTTAGCATCTTATCAATTAGTGCCGGTAGCGACCCAGTCTTATCTGTCTGAGCCCCAATTAACAACAGAAATATGTTAATGTGTTGTAGAAAACAGCTTCCTATAAGTACCTTCTCTGACTTCTTATTTCATCATCGATACTGAAGATGCTAAACTAAGTCCACTAGTCACCAGTCAGGGTAGATCAAGCAGAAGGTTTTCTGATGACTCTTTCATTTCTAGGACTTTTTGTTAGTGTCTTATGCAGCAGTAATAACCTAAATATCCTAAACCGGGACTATCACTTACCAGGATTCTGTTAACAAGTATTAACTTGATGTTTCCATAATCAACAGGTTCTGTTCCTGATACATCTACCTATCAGTATGATGAGTCCTCTGGCTATTATTACGACCCTCAGACTGGCTTCTACTACGACCCAAATTCACAAGTGAGTAACACAAAGTCCTTAATATCAGCGGGCGAGATTTCATAATGTTTTGATTCTGTACATCACTGCTTTGTGTTTCAGTATTATTACAACACTCAGACACAGCAGTACCTGTACTGGGATAGTGAGAAACAGACATATGTACCTGCCTCTGGCAACATAAATGCTGGGCAGAACGATAAAACGGCAAATGGCTCAGCGGGAGGCAACAAGGAGCCTAAAGAGAAGAAAGAGAAACCAAAGAGCAAGACTGCACAGCAGGTATTTTTGTAAATCTCACTTTAAGGCACTTTATCTGTTCTGTTTAGCTTTACCTGTTTTTTAACTTTGATTTTTAAATATTTCAGATTGCTAAAGACATGGAACGGTGGGCTAAAAGTCTCAATAAGCAGAAAGAAAACTTCAAAAGTAGCTTTCAGCCCATCAGTCAAGAAGAGAGGAAGGAGGCAGCAGCAGCTGATGCTGGATACACATTGTTTGAGAAGAAGGTATTTCATAAGATTCAACAGGTAAACATCCTAGCGGGTAATATTTGACAAATCTAGATAAACATATTGAATGATTCTTCAGCAGGCGGGTCTAGACAGACTCATGCAAGAGGTTGCGAGGTGCGCTGAAGAGGAAGCACTTCCTATAAGCTCTGCTAGTTCTTCCAAGGTATTTCCTCTTTCTGGACTTTCATTAGGTGTGGCCTCCGAGTTATTATCTGGTTTCTATAACCCTTTGGGTTTGTGGGTTAGTGTGGCCTGGTGGCAGCCTACAGTGGAGACAGTGACCCTGAGGAAGGAGTTGGAGGAGGAGAGTCTGATGGCGGTGACCTGAGTCTGGACAAACTGACAGACTGGAAGAAGATGGCCTGTCTGCTGTGCAGGAGACAGTTCCCCAACAAAGAGGGTTTAGTGAGACATCAGCAGCTCTCTGACCTTCACAAGGTATCACCCTAACTTACTGACTTCTGCCTGATTTGTTCCAAATTTCAACAATCCAACTAAAGAAAAATTCTGTTTTTTCTTAGAAAAACCTTGAAGTTCTCCGCAGATCTAAAATGAGTGAAGCAGAGCTGGAAGAGTTGGAAAGGAAAGAAACAGAGGTTTGAGCATACCCTCATATGCTTGGTTAAATTCATCTTACTTTTACCTTTTTTTTTATTTGAAATGTATATATTTTTGGCATTAGCAAAAATACAGGGATAGAGCAGCTGAGAGAAGAGAAAAATACGGCATCCCAGAACCACCAGTGCCTAAAAAGAAGAAATTCAACCAGCCAGCACCAGTCGTGTAAGAGCATTGTTGTATATTTTAAGACACCAATTGTACTTTTTTTGTGTGTGTTTTACTATACAAATGTAATATTTCTTTTTTATCTGTGCAGAAACTATGAACAGCCCACTAAAGATGGTCTTACCAGTGATAATATTGGGAATAAGATGCTGCAGGCCATGGGCTGGAAGGAGGGGAAAGGTCTTGGTCGCAACCAGCAGGGCATCACCGCTCCGATCGAGGTACACACCGTAAACCTGGAGACGACGGGCTCCATCTCACTGAGCAGCATTAATTACTGTACAGCGTGCTAATGCGTGTCCTTTTCCTCTGCAGGCACAGTTAAGAACTAAAGGAGCTGGACTTGGCACTAAGGGAACCAACTACACCCTGTCTGCTTCAGATACATACAAAGACGCAGTCCGGAAAGCAATGTTCGCCCGCTTCACAGAATTGGAATGAGTCGTTTGATTGCGTTGGTGTGATCTGTGAAACATCAGCTAAACTATCGCAGAGGAGAAAATGGACTCCTGTTAAATAAATCCACTCTGTATGACACATAATGGTTAACTTACTGTCACAAAATGGACCACCGGAGGAGATTTGTTAAAGTTACTTGAGGTTGTAAAGGATATAATTTATAAATTGTACATATGCAAAATGAGTCGTCTTTGTTGTTTTACATTGCTGTTTTTTTTTATTATTATTTGATTTAAGTTTGTCTTTGCATGACTGTACAGTTTATACGAGATCTTGTCAAATGTAAAGAAAATAAAATGAGATTAAAGTTGGGATCATTACATAAGACTGAGTCTTGTCGTAATGCCAGGTCAGCTGAAAGTTGGTGCAAAGTTAAATTTCAGTAATTCAATTCAGACAGTCAATCTATTATGTGTGTTAAGATTGATTACTACTGGTGTTTTAAGACTTATTTTAATATTGTAGATCATTGCTTACAGGTGATGAAAACCAAAGTTCTGTTTATCAAATTAGAGTAAGACCCATAGAAAGGGATTTTCAATACAGAAGTCTCAGATTGTGGCATTGAATGGGAGACTGCTTCTTTGACACTTGTTCAATGGATACTCTGAGACGCTCTTCACAAATGGGCTAAGCTGCTATGTTATTACTGAAGAAGCTGAGTACCTGCAGTGATGTATAAGCATTACAAAAGTTAAGTGGAAGGAAAATGTTTGGATGAAAAAAAAATGCTAAGTTTTACTTTTCATTCGGAGATCAAGTGTCCAGATTCTTGAGGAATTAAATTCAAGATGTGCACTTCACGCCCTGACTTTAGATAATATATGGATTATTGTTGAGGATGAGAGCAGATCCACCAGTTCAGATGTGCTGAAATATCGAAACTAAGTAGGTTTCCTCAACATATCAGTTATGTGATAAAATGCATAATCCTGTTGGGGAAAAAATAAATACAGCCTCACAGGGGTGAAATATTTTGTTGCTTCTCTCACTTGAATTGGTGCTCCGCTCTGAATCAATGTATACTTTAAAACACACTAGTATGGAACCATACTAGTGTGGTTTCATTTTCATTCTTGCCCCTTTAGAGGTTAGTATGTTCTGAAGAACATGATGGATTGCTAAAACAAATTTTCACTGTTACACTAAAACCTCAACTTTATGGGATTTTGAATTTACTGGATTGTCTTTATCTGCTTACCATTTTCTTAGTTTATGTTTAGGAATTATGTTCCAAATGATACTGTATATTCAGTGGTTTCACAGGTATCAATTTAGACAAATATTTTTCCAATCTGAGGTTGGATTTGTAGAGTGCAAAGATTCTCCCTCCTGAGCAGTAGACCTCCGCATCTCCTCCAGAGTTACCATAAGCTTCTTGACTGTTTTTTGGTTCACACTCTGCTTCCACTGGCCATGTCTTGGCAAGTTTACATTCAGTGGGATACTCTCTTCATTTTCAGGTTATATACTGAAAACAGGTCTATGAGATGTTCAAAGCTTATGATTTCTATTTCTTTTTTTGTTATCGTTTGAACTAATTCTCAGATCAAATCACAGACTGCCGTACATTAACTAGGTGTCCTCTGAAGGCAATTGGTTGCACTGGATTTCATTTTAGGAATTTCAGAGTAAGAGATGCTGAATACAATTGAATGCCACATTTCGATAAACAGGTTTCATTTTCCTTTCATGTCACACTTTTACGCACTAATTTGTATTTAGAAATTACATTAAAAAACATTTGGAAGGGGTACCCTTCCAAATGTTTTCTGATTTTGCTTTATTTTATGAAATTCTGTTTAATCTATATGTTTCCCCCAGTAAACTGAGTTTGTGAAGGAACCTGGATCAATATGCCTGCTTATGGAACAGATTGTGTCAGAATTTATTCTGTATACTTTACATCTGAATATACTATCTTTAAATAATTATATGCATTTTTAATGACTTTATTAGTATATATTTTTTGATAGTCAGATATATAAATATTTAGAAACTCTTAAATTATTGTACCGTTCTACTGTTTGGTCTTCCATACCAAACTGACCCCTAGAGGCCGCTAAAAGTACCGTTCTTTTAGACAGGTGACTTCAGATTCTATTCTGTTATGAGAATACCAGTGATTTTATTTTGGTTCCTGGAGGCAAAAAAAAAAAATAAATAAAAATTACATGATGTGTTTTATTGTGTAGTTGCCACACATTAAATTTGTTCCTAATTTTCTCGTCAGTCACGTTTTCCTGCATCGGTAAATAGTTTGACGGAGGTAATTATAACCTCTGTTATAATTACCCATCAGTTGTTCAACAATGACTTAGCCGAGAAAAACCCGTCAACATTGAGAAAACTGCAAAAATAATGCTGCTAGATCACTCACGGGCAGCACAGAACTGTAACTTTGTTATACTGTTTCTTAGTGCGCTTTATGCGCTCTTTCACCCGAACAGAGATTGATTCTGCTTCAGGCAGGTAGTAAAGGCGCAAAAGTGTGAGTTGCTCAATGCGCACTGCAGAGCCAGTGTCTCTTGGTTCATTTATGCTACAGAATACTACCAGCTAGGTTCCCTTCCTTCCAAAAGTGTTGAAACCTTACCTCCCAGCGGATTCACAGGCGCAGTGGGTGGGGTGCGGGGTGCGCACACACAGGAGGCGGACCTACTTCGCGACCCCCACAGCTCTGGCTGAAGATGGTTTTACTATGCCGACCATTTCCCCAAGCACATTTTGTCGCCGCAGCGTAGCAGAGACACGGTCAGTCAAGTAGAAACCGCACGTAACCAGGCAGACATCAAACACAGAAAAAGAGGAGAGACTCCCAGGAAAGGGAACAGCGCTGCCCATTATAACATCTAGGAACATCAGTGGAATTAGGCTGAAATCTTCAGGACAAGTGCGTTTGGTAAGAGTCGGCAAATCTTATTTTAAGTTTCTTATAAAGGGGAACATTACTAAACTCTGTGCTATTATAACGAACTGGTTTTATTTTATGTTCAAGGATTGTTATGTGTTTGTTTTTGTTTTTTTTTTTTTTAAATGAGATCTGTCAGTCATAAGTGGAAGAGAAGGAGTAATCTTAATAGAAATATGTGAAAATTCAAATGTGTTATTGTTGGATGGCGAAGTGGCTCCACCGACTTGTAGTTTAATGTCGGAGGTGATAAAAAAAAGAACATAAATTGCTCCCTGTTTTTAGAGAGCGCTAACCTCAGGACATGTCAGGAGGACCATGTGGCGCTTTAAGTGACAAACTGGTGGTGTCCATCTTTTGTTCGTGAAGCGTTTTATTCTCCCTGAGCCTTGTGGAGTTTAATTTACCCTTTTAAACTGTTTAATCTAAGTTGCAAAAGTGACACACTGTGACACATAAACCCGCATTTGCAGCGTGGTAATCTAAATATCCTAGTTTGGGATTTGCTAGACCAGATTTCTACAGCGCTCTTAAACTTAGTGTGGTGACGTCACTGCCTTACTTTTACGTGACATTTTCCAGCCCTGCACCTTTTGCTTAACCACTTTGTTCCTTACTATCGAAGATAATGGGCAATATTGTCGATAATGGGTGAGAGATGTTCTCCTTTTTTTTTCATACACGAGCAAAACAAACACCATTACCAACCAGCAGAGGCCATTTAAAGCTCCTCTTCTTTGTTATTGTAGGCTAAACATAGCCATGTGGAGGAAGAGGGAGAAAGGGAAAGAGCGCCCTGTGTGGGAAGCAGCCTGCATGGTGCGCATTTTCACTCATTCCTCTCTGATGTGTTTTTATCATGTGCCTGGTGACAATGAAAATGAGAAGCTTTTACTCTACAGACATGGTTCTCAAACAGTGGGGCAAGTCCAGTTCGTGCTATTTAGGTTTCCTGTCGTTCTCAAACGACGTTTTGGCACAAATATTGGCATTGTAAATATGAACAAAGTAACTATGACATATGCTGCAATGCAAAAGTATTTGCACCCCTTGAACTTTTGATACATTTCTTCATGTTCACATTATGATCAGGACAATTCCGTGAGATACCAGCACTGAGTAGAGTGTGGTTGTTAAATCTCAGGTAAACAGATGAAGGTGCTGCACCTTTATTTACTTTGACTCCACCATCACCAACAGTGGTGACCCTATGCTGCAGTCAGACAAAATCCCGCAGCCGCTGCTGGGTCATCACTGGTTTGATGACATTAAAACTATCAGAAGTACCAGTTAATACGAGCAACTACATACTATATGCACACAGGCATTCCGGTAACGGAACCTGGTGCTGCTTCAGATTTCCCAGTCAGAAAATTCAGGTTCTTAGCAACAGCAAACGTCTCTAAATGTGCAAAGGTAGTAGAGAAGTACACCACTAAATACTGTAGTTGTAGCAAAAAATGAAAAATATATCCATACCACACTTTTCAGTTTTTGAAATTCATAACACTTTAAAATAATATTTGATTTATCTTCCATCTCACAATTATGTGCTACCTTGTGTTGGTCTGTCAACAGGTTAAACTGTGGATATCAAGTTGATCAAATGTTCTAATCAACAACATGATTTGCTCAATAGCATTGTTAAAGGTGAAGTTAGAAAGGATGTAGGGGTGTTAAAATGTCTAATTTTAAAGAGTTTATCTGGCTTGATAGCTTTAGAAAGAATAGAAAAGATATCCATGACCTTGTAATTCAAGCTTGGTCATATTTTTTTCTTGGTCAAACATGAAGCATTTTTCTTATTCACTGAACTTTATTAAAATTAATTGAGACATTTTCTTTTAAGCTTGAAACAGCAGATGCACCTTATTCACAAAACCTCTCTTGGTCTATAACACCACACGATCCCTTTGGCAGCTAAATATGATCTGAGCCATTGTATTATAGATATTGATCACAGTCACTTTCCATCATCAAAGTCTTAAGCAATTCTCTCTACATGTTGTAGCCTGCAAGGTATAGGCCTTCACTAGTTATCATTTTGAACCTTTCGTTGATGTCATGTGCTGCTGTTACATTGATTGAAGTCTTTTAAATGGGAAATATTAACAGTGTGCATGAAAAATACACAACATAATCAATATGGTTTTGATCTGAGCTCAGACTGTTCATGAAATGTAATGTGGAGCTTGTCAGCCTTGAGGTTTTATTTAATAATGATAGGGAAATAATAGTGAATCTCAGAGAATCTTATTGTCACTGTTTATTTTATTACAATCTAGCTTAAATTTGTTATATTCTTGGCGACTGAGTGCCATTTCAGGGTACTTTCCTTTTCTACAAGATAACTTGATTCATATTCAAAAATCGTTTCAGTGTTGCTGCTTGTTTGGTTGTTTGACAGCCTTGGAACGGGGAGCAGCTGTTGCAATAATGTACACGACAGGAAATGAGGTCCATAACCCCCACCTGCTCCAATGTGGGCCATGACTTGACATCACAGCAAAACTGACACGGGTAAAACAACCTTATTTGAACATCAAACACATTGCAAAAGATGCTTCAATGCCGTTGGGGATGGAGAAAGAAGGTTTGTCTTTCTCCATCCCCAATGGTTTTTTAGTGGTGGGTTGATCAGAGTTCGAAAAGAACAGATAAACCCTTGTGCCGGCAGTGACCTCGACTCATGCAGCGATCCAAATGGCAGGAAGTGGACAGGTGCACAGTGTGCGGAAGTCAATGTTTTATCCAGGCTGGACGCAGCCAGCTGCTATGCAGTCCCATCGAAGAGATGTGTGGATTTCTGTATGTGAGTCAGCCAAAGTGTTAAGTGTCAGCCACTCCAGGGTTTATTATTATCTTTGTCATGGGGCTCCTAATCTGTGAGAACTGAACACGACTGTATCATGTCCTGTTTTAGATTTGTTTTGGAGTCTTTGCAAGTCATTTCGTAAATACTTTATTGTACATAGAGCAGTTGTTCTACATAGTATTGATTTGAGCTTATTCCTTCTTAATTTGGAAGCGTTCAGCGATGAAATAGGTATTTTTATTCCACTAGTATCCATATAGTATGTTCCAAAACAAGTTAAATCCTCTTCTGACCTGTGACATTGTTATTTTATGTCTCTGTCAAAACTACATTTACTAGCAGGTACTTATTTTTTAATAAAAAAAAAGCACAGCGTAAAGTACGTCAGCGGTAATGGTCAAATATTTGACTAAAACATGATGACCACAGCTTAGAAATCATGCTCCAAAAGGTATTTGTGTCACAGCCTCATGCTATGATGACATGTGAATCACAAACACCCACCGAAGGCCAAACTTGTGGATGTTTTCAGTAAAACATGTAGGCATGTTTGTCCACCACATAGCTGCTCTTATTTTTGTTTGTACTGTCTGTACACTTTATTAATATTTCCCTCAGGACTCAGGAAACAAATTGGATCTGATGTAAGATCGGCGAATCAGACCGATTAAGGCTACATTCTAACATCAAGCTCTCACTGGAAATATTATGTCTGATAATAATAGTTGCCAGACTGTTTCAAATTTTGGGTGCACAGATTTATGCAAGACTAAATATTTGGCTGAGGCTTGACAGAGATGTGATCACGAGTGACGACAGTGATGTGCTGACCTGTTTAGGGCTTTTGGCATTTGGGCCACTTTTAATTGCGATTCTAAGGTTGTTTGTTTCAAGTTATTTTTTCCTGACTTTTTAGAGAAAAGGGTAGAAGAGTAGCAGATGGACAGTAATTTCATAAGATGGTTATATGTTGAACAAAATACTTACAGCATATACTTCTTTACGTCACATAAACCTTGCTACATTGGTGCTTTATACTTATATATTTATATACATGCATATATATATATTTAGATATAGAGACACATTAAATTGAACAAGGTATGTTGTTTCAAATGGGTTTTCTTGTTTCAGTATCACTTTGTATGCTGTTTATGAAGGAATGCCCATTTCAACATCTTTCAAGCTAAACTCTTTTTTTGTTGATAAGTGCTTTAAATTCCTATTTTTGTAGGAATTGTGAAAAACAGAAGTGTTTTCAAGTTGGCTTGCAATCTGAAAGTTGTGGCATTACCTCCAGCTTCCTCTTGTTGCATGTTGATGTGCCCCTGGGCAGGACACTTAATCACTCCAGTGTAAACTGGTTTTAGTGGTTAATTTGACTATAAAAGCTGTATATAATTTAGGTCCATTTAATTTTTTTCTACTCCTTACACAGAATACCTTTTTGACATTATAATCTTTATAACACAAATATACCATATCTCTTTTGGAGCTTTTCATGATTGGAGCCTTCCAATGTAAAATATAACATAATATGTGTTTTACCAAGTGCTACAAAAACATCTTAAAAACTTAAATCAAATGTAATATCAGATTATTTATTGACATTTTTCACTTTATTCTCTGTTTGGTTATAGAGTCTGTCTCTGTGGTGGATTCTCCCGAAACCTAAAACCACATGATGGCTCATCAATACATTTCTTGTTTTGTCTGATAACATTTGAGTACTATGCAGGTGTCAGCTGCCAATAAATGTGGAGTAGGTCAGTAAATAAGCTACATTTTTTGAAAGCCATTTATTGTCCTGGAATGTATATATTGTGAAATATCAGTGCAAACAAAGGGTAGTGATAGAGCATTTTACTAAAAATCAAAGTTAAGCTAACTTTGAGAGTGGACCCTCATCAGAACTGTGTGCTCCAAGCTTCCTGGAGAGTAATTGCTGAGTATCTCCTGCTGTTCTTTTAATAAGCTTTTTCCAGGAGAAAAAAATGTCCTGCCACATTTCAACAACACTCACAGTTAATTCAAGGTAATTGAGCCTTTATGTAACAGACGAGGGTTTTATTTGTAGTAAACATGTATGAGGCCAGAAGACGGTTACAAAAAATAGCATTGTTTGCATGAATGAATCTGTGTCAGTGTCATCAAAAATCTTTCTGATGCATGAATTATTTACCACTCCACTTCATGAGTTCTATTGTAAAGTTAAAAAAATAATGAAGAGATTTTTCATATTTATTTCTCAAGCTTTAAGATTTATGATTTATGTAGTATTAATACTACATGACTTGTGGGCGACAGGCTGCACAGCTATGCATAAAAGATGAAGTTATTTTTTGAAAACTACTTTTTCTTGACTGGATACAGACCAAAGCTGTCATCAAGCTTTCACGATGGGCAAAATGACAAACCTCGTGACTGATTTGTTTTTATATTGAATGTTTCAAACATTCGATTTAATAAAATGACAGGTTCATATTTAATTCAATCGTATTTAAAGTTATTACTGATACTATTTTCTTTCTGAATTTTTAAAGAAACTTTGATATTTATTCTACAGTGGAGTTTGAGATTGGACTTAAAATTATATAGTATTTATTCTAATATTAATAAAGAGTACATAAAAATGTAATACACACATCTCACACATCCCCATTCATGGAATAAGCATAGGAAAAGATAGCTTGGACATTAAAAGTGATCGTGCGGCCAGTTTTGGAGCAAATATGACACTAATTGAGGTCATAAAAGTAATCATGTTTTGCTGATTCCAGGACCACCTGTGGGATTAAAATGTTTTGTAAGGGCAGTCTGAAAGCATTTTTTTAGGTGGAAGGTCAAATCTGATCTTCATTTAAACCACTCGTTACCTGTATATATCTTGTGTAACAATTCTGACTTCCTTTGAATAGTTTATGTATAAAATGTGCTAGCTAACCTGGACCAGTACAACCCTTATAAATTGCTATTTTTTTTAAGTCAAAATGCATCAACAATTCATTTAAAGCTCGTGAAGTTTGAGACATCTAAATCCTTTGCCAACACAAATGTTATCGGAAGCCTGGGAAACATATTGAACCAGTTTTGCTTCCTGTCTGGAGTTCAATCGGGATGACATCATTTTAACTTTTCGCTGATTAGGTTTGTCTGATTATCTGACTGACTGAGATGTTCAAAGAGAAGAGTTGTTTTCATGTTAGTCTGTGTAATGATTCATTGTCATTAAATCAGACATCAACTGTTTCTGATGTACACACATCTTTAGCTCATATCGCATTTGAAAAGGGGTGCAGCTCACAGTATTGATCATGAAGGAAAAATCCAGAGTCACATCCACAACAAAAATCCAAATAATACATTAGAATCCAGTTGTAACCATAACCTATGTTGTGATTTTTCAGAGTTGTGTTAGGTATTATAGTTGAGCCCAAAGTTAACTATACCAGAATTAAAGTTAAAGTAATCTTTAAAATCTCCTAACTCTGGTTCTCTGATTGGAAGTAATATTAATGTTTTTGAGCTGTACAGCCAGAGCTCCAATATGCATATGATTAAAAATCTTTGGAGGGTAAAAGGGCCTTCTAACCCAAAGATTTGAAGCTCATCACTAGAACTGAATCATCAAAATACCTCTGGAAACATGCAAAAAGATGGTCAGCAATTGGAAAGAGTATTTTATTCTTCGGTCCCAATAAAGAGTTTTAACATTCTTTACGAATAAAACAGATCCATTTCTTTCTTTCAAATTAGAGACTCCTTTAAATTACTTTGCTGTCTTAAGAGAGATGTCTTCCTCATTTCTAGTCATAAATAATCCTCTGGATTGAATGAAAAAAAAAAACTATAAATCAAAAAATACCAGGGATAAAATTAATTTGGGACTTAATTGTCTGTGAGCTGTTTAATATTTGAACAGTCATGGCATATCTTAGAAATAAAAAAGTAAAAACTTTATAAACCTTCTGTCGTGTTCAACAATATGTTGTATATTCAACTTTTGGTTTAGGTTAAAAATGGCACAAATGCGTAGACATTTTTTTTCATTTAGCGATTTAGAATGGGTCAGCTTTAAATTATATGCTTTTGTGATAGTTTAATTGTGATATTAATGGACTATAAGGTTGTTTATTTTATATGGTGTTATATAAATTATGAATCTCTGTTTTTGATTAATTTGCATTTTTTGTTGGAAATACTTTCCATCGACATGCGTAGATGTTATGTGTTGATCATTTATTTCTGTCTGGATTCAAACCTGCACCTTGTTTCCCATAAAAAGCAGTGGCATGAATTCCCATGGTTATGGTTTTTGAAAAATGCTGCTGCCTCTGATAAGGCAGGACACAAGCATGTGCTGGTTTGTTTGCGTCAGGCACGTGTTGTAGGATGAGCTAGTGCTGCCAGGTGCACTTGCTTGAACCTTGTTTATCTCATGCCCACGTGCCGATACGCCACAAACTGCCGCCATACTCATTGCTGCCTGCTTTTAAAACGACACGAGAGTAAGTGGGGACTAGTTAATAGGAATGCTCCTCTGGGATACTTAATAATAGGGACCCACACTTTAATTAACTGTTGTTCACCCTTCTTCTTGTTCAAACCATTCAAATGTCACACAGATCCAGTAACTCTAAATGTGACCTCTAACCTTCATGTCATGACTTGTTGCTCAACAGAGCCGAGTCCAGCTCCAGGAACATTTCAGGTCGTCTTTCTGGCAGTCAGGGAAATATCATACTGTCCTTTTCTCAGTTAAGGGAGCGGTATTTGTTCTCATAATTTATGCTTAATACCTTTAAGTAATTGAAACATATTTCATAAATAGTTAAGAAATTATTTGTGAATTTAACATTAACTGATTGCATTCTCAGATTCACCTTTTTATTGATTTAGCAGTTTTGAATTGTGCCATTTTCACTCAGCATTCAAGACAGTTCATGGGAATTTACATTCAAAGTTTTGTGGAAATGGCTTGTTTATCAAGGTATGAACCCTTCATAATTTAAATGCAGACAATAGACCAGTTTTAACTATGTAGGTCTCTATGTAATCAACTTTTAACAAGAAATATTATTCATAGATGACTGCATTGTAAAAAAGAGCTATCAAACTTTCTTGAAAACATTTACTTTAAACAGAGTTAATAACATTTAAGTAAAAAGAAAATAAACAAAAAAAGAACAATTTTCATTTCATTTTTGCGTTGTTGCATATCGTTTCACTTCAATGAAAAAGTCCAGATCTTAGTATTTAATTTATTTTGAAAGATCAAAATATAATTTATGACAAACAAGTTCCTGACATGCATTAAACATGTATCATGTTAGAGATAGAAAAAAACCAACATCGGTGATGAACCTAGTTCTGTTTTTACTGTAAATTCACTGTATTCATGAACTGAAAACAGTGGTTATGATCTCTCTATGGATAGGTGTGACAACACTGTGTTTGTGTTATTTCTATAATTTCACTCCAGCCCTCGTTGGTCCACTGTAAACAGAGTTTGCACCTTAGAGTGCTATATGTGTGAATGCTCATCTGATCTCTGAAAATGTAAATTTCAGTTTACTAAGAAGTTAACCCTGATTCGGTTTGCTTACTGTGAAAAAGCAAACAGAGTATCTAGCAATTCAAAGTAAACTAAACCAAGGGGAGGAAGTGATGTATGATTTACAGATATATGTTATCTGAAAATTGTCAAAACCTTTCAATACAGTTCACAGAGTGCACTCTGTTTATATGCAGAAGTCAGAGTTGCCATTTGGAAAAAAAACACAAAACAAAAAAAAGTGAAAATCTGAATTCAGAGTGGCGAAATTAATGCATTTTAAGCAACCTTAAATTCAATAACATATAGTTGTATATCTATAGTTTGCAGTTGGCCAATATAAACGATTTGTTTTCACTTCTGAGGGTTTGTATTTCTTTAAACCAATGGGACACATATTGATGTAAAGTATCTATTTGTCTATAAAGAAATACATTATTATTGACTTGAAAGTAGCAATGAGCACCACAAGTCTGAACAAAGAGATTTGATGTTTGTTCACAATTCAAGGTGATAACAGTTTGTTTATCTCAATTATATCCATTAAAACACATAAATAACATGTTCGCAAATACATACTGTTCAGCACAACTGGTGTTTCTAGTTCCAGATATAGGAAGTGCTAATGAATAGTAAGTTTAAATACATTTCAAATTAAAGGCAGCCATATTGGATGCTGAACTTGGGGATGCCCATCAAGCTCTGTCAAACCCAGTTTCCTGATGTGAAAATATCCCCAATTTATTTATTTGTTCAGTTACATGAAGGGGTTCTCTCAGCACCAAAATCCTGCAGAATTCAGTGTGACCTAGATTTGAATTTAATCAAACATTTTCCTGTATACCTCTGTGTAAATAATAAGGAGTGCTGAAAAAGGATGCGGTGACGCTAGCTTTGAAGCTTTGATAAGGGAAAGGTTAACCTGAGCAAACCAAATGACTCATTCAGGAGATAAGCCAGAATCTTTCTTCCAATAATGCTTTTTTATTGAGGATAAAATGGCTACAGCTGTTTAAATGTTTTACTCAATGTCATTCAGTGTTACATTATTTATTTTCTACCTCAGGTTTCTACTATAGCTGCAGCTGAATGGTGTCTACCTGGTTTAACTGTATTGTATGAATAACACTAAGAATGATCTTAGGGAGTATTTTTACATCATCACACAACCTTGTCTTCTTGTAGTTTTAGAAGTAGTTCCAATAATTAGTAGATTTTTACTACATGGAGCAGCAAAATTCTGAAAACTCAGACAGACTTTAACCTTTGACTGTGTGGTGATAACTTTGACTTGTTTGCTTTACTTCTACAAACCTTCTGAGATGACATCACAGCTTGAGAGCTCTTTTCAGCTCTAAGATGTATTCATACGTGTACGTATTGCAATACGACCCAACAATGATGTTAGTGAGGATAGAACTCTGTTGGATCACTATGTTAAAAGTAAGTGTGTGCTGTTTGTCTGCAGCACAGAGATCAAACAGATGAATTGACGTAGTTGGGCACTGATGTCCTAATTCACATAAAAAACAGCTTAAGTGTCACAGTGAACCCTAAATGAAACAGATCCAAGTGTGAGATACTGGAACGTTCTCTACTATGTCTGTGTGTCTGCTGGTTTCAGATTCAATTAAATGTGAATTTGGTTTGCAGTGAATTAAAATTTGTTTATAAAACTGTCAAAAATGGACTCGCTGTCATTAGAATTTAAAGATCAACCCTATTTCAGTCTTAACTTTGTAGAAAAATATGTATGAAGCTGAGGTGACTCAGGGGGTCACAAGCAAGTCCAAAGTTACAATTTTAAAAAGATTTGTCATATTGTGCCTATGACTCAGGAGTGCTTTTAATAATAATCCGTAGAAAGTGTTGGAAATAACTAAGTTTTCAATGGCTGTATGAATTATAAAGTACCCTGTCTCACCTGTTGCTGCACACTTCCAGTCAGCTGGCTAAGAGAGGATGTTTTTTTTTTTTCTGTTACATTCAATAAAACTAATTTTGACTTAATTTAAATTTTACCAAAAGCCAGTTACTAAGTAACAT
The DNA here is from genome assembly GCA_903067095.1 of Girardinus metallicus. Classification (NCBI taxonomy): domain Eukaryota; kingdom Metazoa; phylum Chordata; class Actinopteri; order Cyprinodontiformes; family Poeciliidae; genus Girardinus; species Girardinus metallicus. Next base: position 26,167 of record CAEGAE010012844.1, on the reverse strand, counting down.
ACTTAGTAACTGTTATTATAACAACGGTGATATATTATTTTGGCAGCAGTAGGAATAATTGTTGCTTTTTTGTTTGAGATAAAATAAATCACAACATGTATTGTTTTTAAGTTTTTTTTGTTTTCACAGCTGTATCAAGAAACCTTTGTATTGTTACTGAAGGTTGTCCTGTGAGAGAAATACTCTTATAACCTTCTTTGTTTTTAGAAATCCAAGATCTGGAGCCCTCCTTCACTGAACGCACGCAGGCCTAAGAGAATCTGATATTTCTTAAGAGATGGAGCCTGCCGAGTCAGAGATGAACATATTATCCAATGGAAAACCCCATGACCTTGGAGATGACATGGGCGTGCCAATGAAGACATTGTTAGCAGAAGATCAGTGAGTTGTCTTACATTTTTCTCACACAGATGAATGGTTGCCTTGTTGTTATCACAGCATGTATCAATCACTTATACTCTTCTTAGCTCCTTTTTGTCTCTCTGTGGTTATACTTTTGTGAAAACCACATCCTTGGTACTACACAATAAACCAAGTGAGCCAATATTCATCGTTCATATGCAAAAAGTAAATCATGCTCCTCAATTTATGTTTAATAATAAGTAGGAGAGAGGTGTGATTAGCAACATGAAGTATGACTTATTTGTCCAAAAATTTAAATTTCTTTAAATGCATGTTTGCCTTGTTTTTGTGCTGACTTCGTCTGACGGATCCTTGTGCAGAAATGGCACTGAAACTCTCAGGTATGTTTGTTAAGAACTGTGTTGAAGTTTTATTTTCTGATGTTTTCACAAGTCAGAAGTTAATAAATTGCAAATTCATTGCTGTACTTTTGATCCCCCAGGTTTGATGACCCCGAAGGTGCACTTGAGAGTGAGGAGTTCTTACCCAACACACATGGAAAGAAACCCACACGTTTCACAGATGTAAGTATATTTAAATACACTGTAAATCCATGTTTTGTTGAATTTAATTCATGTTTTGTTGTCACAGCTGGAACATTTTATTAAAAAAGTTAACATTTTTTTTCTTTGAGAACCTATATTTGGGTATGCAAAGGGACTGACAATAAATTCAAATGAATGAAAGTGCTTTACTCCATACTTTAAAAAATAATGTCTGAGCTCACTTTATTGTGCTTGCTACTGCAGAGCTGTCAGACTCTTCTGTGTTTTTTGGGCGTAATCTGCATTCAGACAAGCTTCTTGGACTTTACATGACACTTTGCTTTCAAGAAGTTACTTACTAAAATGATATGAATAGCTAAAAATGCAGCAGTAAAGGACATTTTTATCACACTCAATGCAGTTATAGTTTGAAATTTGCAGACATTGTGGTCATTCAAGGCTTACTCTTGCTTTGTTTGATCAAATTCATTCCCAGTTTGAAGGAAAGACGTCCTTTGGGATGTCGGTCTTCAACCTTGGCAATGCGATTATGGGCAGCGGCATCCTAGGATTGGCTTATGCCATGGCGAACACTGGCATACTTCTCTTCTTGTGAGTAAATCATTCTTAATTTCAACTTTAAGACGATTCTGAATGACATGATTTGGCAAAAATGCCAAATTTTTGCATGTTCTAATACGTACATAATTTTCTGGGTTTCAAGGGGGACTTAGGTTACTTTTGTAGTGACATCACTGTTGTGTCCTTTATTATGTTTTTAAAACTGTTTTTACAGTTTACCAGGATGTTGTGCACTGAGAAATGTAAGTCATGTGGGTCTAAGCATTAACATATAAGTAGATTTGTGGATGGAAAAGAGTTGTTTCTGAAGTGTGTCTGTCCCTTTTGAAGCACTCCTGTTGTACAGTGTGTGCATTGGGAACAAGTAAATTTGCTTTGTTTGTTTTCTAAAAGCACCCCAAAGGTACTAGATGGTTAGTGTTTACGTTACGCTTTCTGAACAAGGAAAATAAACATTTTGGAAGAAATTATTAGTTTCATAATTCATCAGAATACAAGACACTTTTTCTCATTTTGAAAATAGTTCATATATTTTTTAATTCTACTTACCGTTTATTAAATTCAGGATACATATTTTGAATATATATATTGATAGAGGACACAAGACAACAACTAGAAGTCTACTTCTGCACCTGCAGAAAGAGATGACAAAGAAGAAAACGAGAGAACCAAGAAACCATAGTGCCAAACAGCATATGCAAATATGACAATAACAACTACTCCACTATATACTGGTTAATACAAGATGCATGTAGTAGTAACAGCAGCCCAAAATGAATAATCTAATAATCTTTGGCCATTGTTATGATGACCTGCAAAATCCTTGCTAAATAAGCAGCCTGTATTGATGACCTGTTTTGTGAAGGGTTCATTTTTAATGTGTCACTGGGCATTTTGCTAATACAGAACACTCTGGTATGCCCACTTCTAGTCATAACCCTTTTTCTCAGACTTTGATCCTACCCTAGCTACCACAGACAGGTCCTAGAAAGGACACGTCTCAGAATAACCAAACCTCTAGACCACAGTGAGACATGTGGACAGGTCGTTTACTTTCACCTGAGCTGTGCAGGCTGTTGCTGTCCTACTATGACTCTCAATGTCCCAGCCATGTAGTCTGTGTTTGTGTAGCAACAGAGAACGTAAACAGTCAATTTCAGGAGAGTGAACAGAAAACATCGACTGTTGTTTATGCCAATCAATATTAATCCATAGTTTATTCATTCATTATTCCTTTCAAAATGTTCTAAAAATCTGGATGTATTTTTTATCAACCTTTTAGATTTAATGACCAAAATAACATTGACACCAAATTATATTTTGTATTACTCAAAAATATTAAGCCTGAATAAATAAATAAATGAGCAATATCCTTGTAGTTATGCATTTATAATCAGGAGTTTTTAATTTTCAAATCCAATAATTGTTACTGAATCAGTGACCACAGGAACCACAGGAAGATTCCACTCTAAATATGGTTATATATTTCAGAAAATTATCCCTTATCATTGGAAACTATTATCTTCCAGAAGTAATGACTAAAGGTAAAACGTTTGTCATGTACAATAGGTTCTGTAACCAAAAATGTTTACATTGAACAGCAGCCATTTCCAAATGATTTACATACTCTCAATCACCTAATTAAAATGTAGTTATTGGTGCGGGATATCAGTCATTCTGGCTCAGCTTTAATGACTTTCACATTAGCTGTGGCCATAATGATCCCAGCGTGTTCGTAATGGGCTTTAGAAAGGTCTTGAGAAAGGGTGAGGTTGCGAACTCACCCTGACTAATCAGGAATGTTCACCAGAAATTTGTGCCCAAATGCGTTTGGGTTTCTCTGCCACTGAAACGGAAAATTCTGGGGACAAAGAGATTGTAGGAAACAGCAAGTGTATGAGTATTGATCCATATCATTTCAGTACTCCTCTAGGATTCACAGAAGATTTTTCTTTAATCAGCTGGATACAATAATGGTGTCATTTAAAGGTCTTAATGTTGAAGTAATAAATATCGTTTGGAATCAATCTACTCAACCATGAACAGGAGTCCGGGTTCTCATATTTAAATAGGTAAAGACAGACTCAAGAAGACAGGCAGAATACACTGTAAAAAAATACAGATTAATTTTGATATTAATAGGTTTACAACCAACTTTGTTACAGGTTTCTTCTGACCGGAGTTGCAACCTTGTCATCCTACTCTATTCATCTGCTGCTCAAATCTTCTGGCATTGTGGGTGAGTTTTGTGTCACTTTTCAACAATTTTCTAATCAAATCCTACAATCTTTTGTTTGATTTCTTAACATATAAAGGCCTTGGATAAAACAGAACTGTTGTGGAAACTTTAGTCATTTTGTTAAAATGTTTACATGCCACATGGTTTTACGTTTAGCAGATTAGGTTTCCTGCCAACTTTTTTGAACGCTACAATGGATCATATGGAAAGAATCTAATGTAAAAAAAAATATCATGTAACATGAAGCTAATTTTAAAATGTCCTGACAAATACTGAACCAGTTACCTGATACATTTGATTATGTTTTATTGCTTCTTTTTTAAAGTGGCTTTATTGTATTGCTTTGAGGAGGATCTCAACAAATCTATCTGGCTGTAATTGTCTGTAATCTCCTTCCAGGTATTCGTTCTTATGAACAGCTGGGATACAGGGCCTTTGGTACTCCTGGAAAAATGGCTGCTGGTATCGCAATCACCCTGCAGAACATTGGAGGTGAACACCCTCATTAAATTATTGACGGGAATTTTATAGTGTGCAGTTTAACTCTGCAAGCAAGAATTATAAACCACGAAACTGGCTTGACTTTAAACCACCAAACAAATAATGACATCCGCCTAAATCACAGGTATTACTTTAGTTTTTGTTCTTTGTGATAAGTATGGGGTATGGAGAAATATTACGAGAAAACAGTAAGAAGCCTGCTGGTAAACAGCTGTTTTGTTTGTGGTGGGTAAATTAAAGACAGCTGCTCATAGGAAGCACACAGTATGTGTAGGTAGAAGTCCCAAACTGAGACATTTGAGAGACAAACTGTCCTCTGTGTTTAAATTGATGATAAATTACTTTAGTTGTTTTTTTTTTATAAAACTTTTTTTAATCCAAAGAAATTCAATTAAATTACTGAATTTAGAGGTAAGAAATGGTTTATATAAAATTATATAAACCATTTATATAAACCAGAGCAACCAGTCTAAAGACTCTGTTTGGCTGATGATAAATAATCAATGGTCATAATTTACTTTATTAAGGTCGAAAGACTTTTGATAAAAAGCTAAAATCCCTTTTTCTGTAGTGAAAAGAGACTAATATGAGAATGGTAATAATAGCAAAACCTACCAGACTACTTAAAACCTCAAGTAATAACTGCCATGCTCCCACACATAAATAAGTATGCCATAACATTAAATATTCCTGAGTAGTCACTCTCAGGTTATAATTAAACAATATTTTGTTTGCATCTTCTTCTTTTCTTTTTACAGCTATGTCTAGCTACCTGTACATTGTTAAATCGGAGCTGCCGCTGGTCATCCAAGCTTTCCTGAAAGTGGACCCCAACTCTGAGTGAGTATTGCTGTTTGTTTGCTCGTCATCACAGACATCAGTGTGCCAATTCAAGTGAAAGGCACGCTGGTCGTTGACCCAGAGTGTAGTTTTTGTGTGTGGTCTGGCAGGTTGTTTGTGGAGCAAATGTTTCGCTTTCCGTGTGCTGTTAATTCGGTCAGTGTGGGGACGTGAAAATAGTGAATGCTTCGAGCGGATTGAGAGGGAGGAAGGGCTTGATAGTAACTCTACTGGGCCATAAATAGGAGGTTCGGATGTTTTTGTCGGTGATGCAGATACAAGTAGTTAACGCTGCATACCATCAGTGCAATACAGTTATCAAAATCTATTTATATTTATATTGTTGACCCCCAGTAAGTCTAATTTCAAGATGTTAAAAGTACTTGAAATTACCAACTATCTTCCTCACACCATCAATACTTTACTTCTTAAATTATTATCTCATTAGCCAGGAATCAGATATCAGCTTAACAATTATGGGCCACTGTGGTTTTTCTTTTAAATTGCTTCTACTTTTCACAACATAGGTAGAGGTGCCCATTACCACTGACTAGAGCTGCAGATAAGCAGTAGAAAATAAATATATTAAAAATTTATATGTTTATTTGACCACCACTTGTTCACTTTTCTTGCTTTTTAGATACAATCACTCTAAAATCCAGTGTCATGGTTCAGTGCAAGGAGTGGGCAGAAAATAAAAAATTACAGTCAAACTTTGGAAAATATATTGAAAGGCTGAAGAAATAGTGATCAACATTTAAAATATCAAAAGAATAGTAAAGGCTCAAAACATTTGCAGTTTGCTGTAGCTCTAGCTTTTCACAGTCACATCGGGGGGTATCCTGCACTGCCGATTCATTTTGCACGGCAAATAAATATATTTAGAACACCATCCATCTCACGGTAGCACCAGGCAAGTCCCAAATTTGGAATCAGATTAAGAACTGGCTTGAGCAGCAAGAGAGATATTTACAACAGGTGGTGTGGCCTTCTTCTAATCTTAAACTAGTCGAGCTCTTCCACGAAGACTCGAACAAGCCAGTCCTAATATTGCACAACATTCACAATTTCCTTCAGCTTCTTGGATCAGCACAGCCATTAGGCGCCTCAGAGGTCTCATTATAGTTAAAAATGATGCATGAAGTGCTGTGACTGTTTTGTACACGTGCACTCACTCAAGCGACGGCAGCAGGTGGTGTGAAACTGTGCTGCCAAATTCCAAAGCCAAGCATAAGGACAGGACAGCTCAGGGCTGGCTCTGACTGTTCATCTCCACTTGAGGCTCCCAACATTTTCGTGGCATCATAGGAACAAAAAGGAATGTTGATCTGTGTGGTTGGCTAGGAGCTTTATTTGTGTACAGTAGTTCTGTAAGTAGGCAGCAATGACATGTGGCAGTTAGCTGGACTCTTTCAAGTCATGACATGGCTCAATCCTGTTGAATTGATTATGTCAGGGGAAACATGGGGTTTGCAGTGAAGTTGAGCAAACATTTGGAAGTGGTTAAGAGTTTTCTTGAATTTACTCAAGACCTGGATTTGCAACATAGTTACATAAATGAAAAATATGTGTTGTTAAATGTAGTGCACAATTAGTTTACCCCAAAACTGTGCATCTCTGAGTTACTTAAACCTGCTTGTTGTAGGCGTGTGATAACAATTGTTGTGAACTGATTATTGTTTGCTGAAATTCAGAAACCCTAAGGACTCCAACAGCGACTTAATTACAGCTTGGAGCGACTCTGAAGAACTTGACTTTAAGCTGAACTCCAAGCTGGATGGGACTCCCATTTGTCACCAGTGACTTTCGCATGTGAAAACTGATCAGCTAAAATGACCTAGTGACCAAAAGGCTACAAGACTCATGACCTGTTGTCTGTGCGTGACTTCCCGAGCTTTGAACGGACTCCTCCAAACCCACACACACTCCACTTATGTCAGACATCGCTGTATACTCAGGCGTGGAGCCCTGAAACAGACAGTTTATCTCCCCCCAATTCTGTTTCATTTGGGGTCAAGAATAACAGGCTCAGCAGCTTAAAAAGATGAGGGGGCTCCGGGACACAAAGACTTCTGTGTGCACAAGATTTAGGCGGCAATAGCGCTTAAATGGATTGACAGTAATTTATTTAATCTGCTTGCTGCTTGTGATATAACTTTTTCCACTGATAATGGTTTAAAATCTATTGCCACTGAATAAAGACTGCTCACGACAATAAACATGCTATTAAATAACAGGCTGTTTGTGTCCTATATACAGTATTATGAAAAAAGGATTAACAGAATCCTTCTTCTCTCAGGAAGCAGTGATTATACATCATTGAAGTGTAAAAACTATATTAGGGTATATAGGTTTTAACTTATTTTCTCTCATCCATGCAGGGTAAAACTTATACCTACCAACTCTAATATATGCCTGTACCACTGCTAATATTTTTGATAATTGTCCGACTGCAAGATCCAGAGACACTACAGAATTTTTTTAGGTCATCAACAAGCTTGCGATTTAATTCTGGATAGATATTTGATCGCTACTATCAGATATGGTAAAATTTATGACACAGGATGTTGATTTTAAAAAGAGCAAGTAGTGCAACTAGTTTATGTTCATATAAGTTCTTCCACGTTCGTTGTTTTATTGCCTTGGGTGAGTGATTAAGGTGTGAGACACATGTCAGCACTAACATACTTACTGAATATTTTTAGTTGGTTCGGTTATGTAACGCTCTATTCCAGTACTTCTGATGATAGCAACAGAAGCACACACATTTTTTCCACAGCCTTGGGCCGGAGAATGTTTCCATCAGGTTACCATTGGTTGGACACTTAAATTTGTAACAGATATTGCTTCACAGTTATTCATAAACAAGCTGTTTTAGCAATTATTCACAATTCTGCACACCCCTGTGTGTGTTTGTGTGTCTGTCTCTCAGTGGCAATGTTTGTAATACTGAGCTCACCAAAGTACACTCGGCTTCTCTCCAACAGCATGTGGTACTTGAATGGAAACTACCTGGTCATCATGGTCTCTACCAGTGTCATCCTGCCCCTAGCTCTGATGAAACAGCTCGGTGAGTAATTTTGATGCATCAACTTGGATTTCTAACAACTGTGCATCAAGCAGAATATGATACTAGTTCACTGTAAGCATATGTAAATTAAAGTAGCTTGCTTACATTCATTGTAAAAACATATCAGACTAAACATTTCCTCTTTCGGGTCAGTTGGGATTATCAAAAATATTTCTATTTGCTAAATGCCAGGATAAGGATTGAGAAGCCAATAGGATGGTCTTTTAAGGATTGCAAGTTTCTCCTTTTTTCCACCCAGGGTAACAATGGCCTTTATTGCACTTAAATTTTAGTTTTATCAGTCAATGCTTTCAAACATTAGTGTCTTTCTCCTAAAGTGGCTTTTCAAACTCTAACCTGACCTTTAATGCAACTTTTGGTTTACTGGTGGCATGTCAGTCCATGTCAGTACAGAACACATTTCACAGTGGATAATGTCCCCCACTTTCCAGCTTAAGCCAGCATCTTCACTAGGTCTTTGTCTTCTCTCATGAGGTTAATATCCATATTTCATCCCTAAGTAATTCGTTTCTAGCATACAAAACTTAATGGCTAGACATTTCCATGCTGTTCATTGGTGTGTATAAATCTTTGAACAGATAAACATGGTGCCTTACGGGATCATGAAACTGTAAATGTATTTCCCTGATATTATAAAGGGAGTAGCATGTTTGAAAAATACATCCACAGCTTTGGTCCCATTTAGCTCAAATGTTTGGGATTGATAATCTGGCACTCAGCAAATAAGTAGCAAATTAGTAATGTTAACTCACCTGCCCTGTGAAGAAAAAGGGTTTTGTCCTTTTGTTACAGTATTTTTTACTCAAAATGTGTTGATGATTGCTTTGTAGTATTGATTGGTTTCAAAGACTTTCAGTCAGACTTTAGAAACTCTCCTCTGAGAGTAATAACATTGCTAACTAGCTCATTGACATGTTTGCTTCTCACCATACTCTGTGTCTGACAACCAACCAGTGTGTGCTTTAAGTCAGAGCAGCTGTCATACAGGAAACACACTCTTTATTTGTTAAGTTCAGCCAATGCAGATACTGTGGTTTGTTATTTAAATTCTCAAATCAATGTTATAATGTTATGTTCTTTTGTCTCAAAATTTTAACTTTAAAAAATTGTTTGGTAAAGCATTGCATTTTTTTCCCCAAGTACCTCAAATCTGACCTGCAGAGTATCTTGAGTGGACTAATTACTTTAAAATAAAATTGATGGATCATTTTAAGACTTTCACTCAAGTTTATTTCGCAGCCAACATTTGCGATGTTAAGAATGGATTAATTAGAAATGCTCACACTCAGATGGAGCTGGTACATTGACATCAAGCAATTAGCGTGTTTTTATCCTACTGCCAGCTGTGAGAGCAGCAGGTTCTCATCAATTACCTTCGGATAATCACACCTTCATGTCCAACATAATCTGTTTATTAAGAGACATCAAAAAAATGTTGTTTCCACTCTCTCACCATAGTTAGCTGGTTCTGATCAAGTTTTTTTTTTTGTTGCAGCTTTAATAATAATAGGATAAGCTTGAATGTTTCTTTTCTTGTGAATCAGGGCTATAATGCAGTTCATTCTGCGTTTGCTAACTTCTTTTTTCATTTTCAGGTTACCTTGGTTACGCAAGCGGCTTTTCTCTCAGCTGCATGGTGTTCTTTCTGTCTGCTGTAAGCCAGTCCAGTTTTCACATCAGAGCAGCATCCTTGGGTATATTTTTCTGATAGCATCTCTGCTTTCCTCCCCATCTTGTTGTAGGTTACCTATAAGAAGTTTCAGATACCTTGCCCATTTGAGGAGTTCTCAGCAAACAGCACCGCTGCACACCTTGGCCTCAATGACTCCAGCCTGGTCCATGACTACAATGACGGTTTGCCACATGAAGATAAGGACTCGCATTGCACCCCACGCATGTTCACAATCAACTCACAGGTGGGCAGCTGAAGTAAAGACCTATTTGGTTATTTATTCTTGTATCATTTTTTGAAACGTGGACATAGAGGCGCTGAACAGATTGTTCTTCACAGACGGCGTACACAATCCCAATCTTGGCTTTTGCCTTCGTTTGCCACCCCGAGGTGCTGCCCATCTACACCGAGCTACGCAAGTGAGTCTCCCCTGGTAGCCCTGTGATATTTAACAAGAAGTCAGTGCAGAATGTGTCATTCGCATAACTTTCCAATCTCTGATTTCAGTCCAACAAAGAAAAAGATGCAAAAGGTTTCCAACATCTCCATCCTTCTCATGTATACCATGTACTTTCTGGCTGCTCTCTTTGGCTACCTGACTTTTTATGGTGAGAGCAGCTGACAACAAAACAAGAAAATGAGACAACAGAACTGACTATTTACATACAGTGCTTTAAAACTGTGGAACCCTTTATCTTTACATTGATGTCCCTACATCTCTATGGCTAAGCAACTAGCATTCTATTACACAGATTGCAGGCTCCCTCTAGTGGTGGCTTTTAGAAATAAAATGCTGTCCAGTATTTCTTTCTGTTAAAATGTTTTTATGAATCGGTTTTATTTTAATGTCCATGCAGGTAAGGTGGAGCCGGAGCTGTTGCATACGTACAACCGCATCGATCCCTATGACATTTTGATCCTGTGTGTCCGAGTGGCTGTCCTCACCGCTGTGACGCTGACCGTGCCAATTGTGTTGTTCCCTGTAAGTTGGGCCCTGTTTGTTTCCACACTTCAAACAGACACAATATACTAATGTATTTTTTAATCGCACGACAAAATGTGCAGGTGCGCAGAGCCATCCAGGAGATGTTATTTCCCAGCAAGTCTTTCAACTGGTTACGTCATGTCAGCATTGCCTTCGTTCTGCTCACCTTCATCAACATTCTGGTGATATTTGCTCCCAACATTCTGGGCATCTTTGGCATCATTGGTTAGTGAATTACAGTATTATTTTAATGGAAAATTTAAGTAGGTCCAGGTTATATTTCACTTGTTTTTGTGGATTAATTCCATCATGGGTGATTAAACATGGTTCACAAATAAAAAATGCCTTCTTCTGACCAAGACAGACATCTTTTACAATATATAATCAGAAAACAAAAAAGTTATTTTATGCATTGTTGGCTCTTGTTCGCACAGCTTGGAAGTGAGAACTAAGACATGTGAGTAGCACATGTTTACTCTAGGAGAAATTGACAGGTAGAGTCAATATTATTGTCGAAGTTTGTCGTCAGAGTACAGGTCAAAGAGTCAAAGGCAAAAACATTGAGGACCTTGGGGGCGACATCTTCAAAGTAGCCCTTCCTGCTCTAAAAAGCACAAACTAATATAAAACCAGGAAACGTTTTATTTTTACATATTTATATAAATTGGTTTGATTAGAAAAAACATATCCTGTACACGTGAGAAAAAATGGAACTGTGGGTGGTTCATGATTCAAGCTATGTCCATTTCCGAATGGGGCAATTAGTTTATGAATATATTAAAATAATTCCGCAGCTTCATAACCAAATATGAAAATCTTATAGCCGATTTTGTAAGTGACTTTGTGTGTGATTTTTTTCTACATCATGGCAGGATATACAACCTGACCTGATACAGTTTGTTAATGTCCTGAAAGGAGGTCAGATAAAGCCTTTTGAAGAGGAAAGTATAAATTTGTAAGACCTGCTTTCTGTCTTCATGTGATTCAGGTGCCACATCAGCTCCCTGCCTCATCTTCATTTTCCCTGCTGTCTTCTACATCCGCATAGTTCCCAGAGAGGATGAACCCATGACCTCCACTTCAAAAATACTGGTGAGGCAAAAATATCTTTCATTAAACATCTTTCACGATCTATTTCTCTATTTAGATATTTGACAGTTTAGATAATGTTGAAAAGTAGATCATTTGGCTTAAGTGCTTCTCTGTGTTTTCTAAAATATTTTTTAAAGGCTATTTGTTTTGCTGCTCTGGGAGTCTCCTTCATGGTGATGAGTCTGAGCTTCATTTTCATCGACTGGACATCAGGGACCAGCCGGCCTGCTGGAGGTCACTAACAGCTGCTTCAGTGCGTGTTTGTGTGTGCAATGTTTGGAAAAGGGTTGTTCGGTATGTTCATTAGAAAGGCAGCGCTTTCACCTCAGTTAAAAACGTTATTAGCTGTCCAGCACAGAGTCTGGATCAGCCACAATACAAAATACACACCATAATAAATGCTATCTGGAAGGCAGATACCCGAACAAAAATCTTCTATTTGCTGCAATTTTTAATTTATTTTTTTATATTACAGAGAGTTTGTAATACAGTTTGTTAAAATTACACCTGGAAATCAACCCGGGAGGATGAAATGGTTGTCTCTTGCTTCTAAGACTTTTACTTTTACGTTAATAACTGCAGCTGGTTCTGTGTAGATAAATAAAAACAAAAACTATTTTAATTGTTCTAAATGAGACGCACAAAAAGAAGCAGTCAGGTAATCTCACATAGAACCAGAATCAGTATGACCTGCTCATCATCGTCATCATCATTATGTAAAATAAGTCTTTGAAGTACTCTAAGACTTTTGAAGTGACATGACATTTTTACTTTTCTGTAAGGTTTCAAAATGATTTAAAACTGCTGTGGCTTTTATCATTTGCAATGGCACAAAAACAAATAAATAGTGTATATTTAATTAGTTAACAGATATCTCTGATTTCAAATGATCTATATTTAACTGCTGTCTTTGATTACATCCAGAAAATCATTGCATTACACTTTTTTTTCTTTTATGGTGACAAAAACTGACAATGTTTATTAATAATTTAGAAATTTGAAACTTCCCCTTATTACATCTTTATCCCAAACATACTGTGATTTTCGATCATAATCTTACAGTCGATTATGCCAATCCTATTAGTTGAATAGCATGTTTTGGCAATCTTTCCTAGGCATCCCTGGTAAAGAGGTGTAAACAGACTTGAAATAACTTTCTATCATAAAAAAAATAACACAAATCTGATTTACTTGATTTACATGTTTGTTTTTTCTCCCCATTTTGAAGAGTAACTGGTACAAACAAGGCCTCTGTGTCATATGCATGCCCCAGAGAAACAGGAAGAAACTGATTACAAATGAAGCGTTACTTGAAAATCTGATCAAGATTAAAATAATCATGCTTAATTTACATTCATTTCAGAGGGGTTGTAAGTGGTGAATGTTTTAAAATACAAATAACTACATAATCTAGTTTATCCTCATTTAACAAACATGATCAAATTAGTTTATTTTTATTGACTTTTATCGGTTCTACAAAAAAAATAAAAAATAGAATTCTGATCCTTTTTTACAAATATTTATCAGGGCTGGAGTCAGTGGAGTCAAGAAATTACTGGTGCTACTGTCTGAACATTAACATAATCCAAATTCACAAAAGTCCCTTTACCAATAATGTTCAAATGGTCCAATAAATACTCTAACTTTCTGTATTATCTATCTATCTATCTAAACTCATACTTCAGAGCATTGTACATATCTTGAAGTAATTTAACCAAACCTTACTGCATGTTTATACGCTACAAGGTAAAAGTGCTGATTTAAATAGTGCCTGGTCTGCAGCAGATAAACTGACAAAGTATTGTGCCTTTGTGACACAGCTGCAGAGTTTTTAATGGTACAGGTTTAACAAGCTTTTAAAGTGCTTGGATCTGAATTTACTGCCTTGCATGATGTAGTAATGTACATTTAGCAACTTTGATTGTCTGTGCTGTAGAATGATTAAAACTGAAAAACTACTATTGTTATGATGTTGCAAATTTATGTATTTGACCAAATACCTCCCGAAACAGTTTTCAGAGAAATTCTGAACCCACAATGGAATGGCTAAATATACTGAATACTAAAATTCAGGTTTACAGAAAAGCTTCTAATGGATTATAAACCAAAAATGTGTTACAGTGTTAGTGAGATAAGGTTTTATCGTCCATGTATGTCAAAATATAACACGTGTTTCCAAAGAGTATTTAGTCCTTCACATGTCAGTTTTTTTTTTTAATGGAAACAGAGTTGCATCATGAATCTTGTAGTATAAATCATCTATTTTGGATAAAGATAGCAGATGAGGCTCTTATTGGCTCAGTAGTTTTTTATTGAGATAAAAGTTGAATAAACGATATTCACAAAAATATTATTCACAAATATTTATTTCTGTTAGTTATGATGGTTTCCACTGATGGCTAATGAGAATATGAAATTTAAGGTTAGTATATTACCTATAAAAGATCAATAAAAAACATTTTAATACAGGGATGTGGGTTTAATGAGAGGTATGTCTAATGCATGCTTGAAGTTTGTTATTTTCAAAAGGTACTTTTAATCTGACAAACAAATATGACGTGAATAAGACACTATCTGTTCTACACAGACTTTTGAAACTGATTGACGCAGCTTTTCTTATGTGCCTCCCTAAACATGATGTCTATTTTTTGCCTTTCCTGAAGATGATGTAATTGCCGTTTAGCATTGTCCTGTTTTGTTTAACATTTTATTAGTCCGTTGTGAAGGTGATGCCATCAATAACAACAGACTACCTACTGTATTGAAATGCCTTTAAATTAGTTTCACAGATTCAGTTCTAGTCTGTACTGTAGTGAAAATCCTTTGTATGTAAACCATTTTGTGTGAGATGTTGTGCTTCAGCATGTTAAACAAATCACCAAGGCAGAACTTTATATAAATAATGTATATATATGTAAACATTTTATATTTGTGATGCTTATTTACAGTAGCTTGTAAAGTGTAAATAGTTGGGACAGTTTTAGTTTGGAAATAAAATAACTGCACATGTTTTTATTTTTGCCTCTGTTGTCTTCATTTGTCTTTCATCCGGTTCTGGCAGTTTTATTTTTGCAAAACTTTGCACATTTAATTGTTTTATGATATTAGACTTTTGAGCTGGTTGAAGCATTTTTTTTTTTTTTTTTTTATCTCCAACCATCAACACAGTATTTTTCCTACAACACAGGCTATTTGTACCTTATCTGTTCAGCTAAATACCACGCGATGGCGCTGTGCACTAGTTATTCCTGCGGCCTAATTACGTGCAAAAGCACGTAATTAGGCATAAACATGTGACGCACGGGCACCTTTGCAATTTTAACAGTGACTGAGCAGTTTCTGTACGACAGCAGCTATCGTTGCTGCTGTGTTTTTGTCGACCTATGGTCAGCAGAAATGCAGAGGAATGAGACCGGAACAGCGCCCACTGCAGACCGCTCACACCACTCCCCCTGACATCTCTCCGCTCTGGCTCGTTTCTCTCTAATTGGTTTCGCTTCGGGCCAGTCCGTGGAGAGCTCACCTGCTTTTAATTAGACTATCGCGACAAGTTGCTGAACTGACGTCAACACAACCGGTTGACAACTTTTCGCGCGACGATATCTGAGGATTTTCGCGCGAGACTAATTGACTGCACCACGCAGGAACGCGCTGTTCAGCAGCAAACCAGGCTGACGAGACGAACGAGGGGAACGGGCGCAGGCTTCTCCAGCCCGTGCTTGGATGTATGGATGTAGGGCAGAGGGGGGTCGGAGCTTCTCGGCATGGACCAAATAGCTTCCAGTTGAGAGCAAAAGAGCAGGGACATTGATTTCATATATATATATATATATATCAATAATCAGGACTTGGGTATTTTCTCCCTACAAGCCGCTCCATCTATTTCCCTGAAATCAGCAAAGATACATTTTTTATATTTTTTTGTTTTTTTGCGCAAGTGGTCGGTGCGCCCCTGCCTCCGGATCCATGGGTTGCACTGTGAGTGCTGAGGATAAGGCTGCGGCGGAGAGGTCAAAAATGATTGACAAAAACCTCAGAGAAGATGGAGAGAAAGCAGCAAGAGAGGTGAAATTGCTTTTATTAGGTAGGTCACCTCGGGAGATTGCTCCTGGGTTTATAATATTTAACGGGAGGACGTGTATATTCCCAAAGGATAGCAAATCTCAAAAGGTTAAGACAGACTTTAATTTAAAACAAAAGCAGAAACAGAGTTAATTCTCTCTGGGTTTCGTTTTATATTAGCAGATGCAATATTGAAGTCACCCAAGAGTCACACTTGAACAGTATTTAAGATGTTATTAATTAGCCACCACAAATGTCCTGATTCCTGGAGATAAAGGCAGACATCATCATGTCAACAAGCTGTCCTGGTTTGCTTCTCAGAGCTCTGAGTTGGCTTTTTTCCTAGAAAGCCTAATTTAATACAACCAATGAAACCTGTGGACCGGGGCTAAACATTAACAGAGCCACCCACCGGCTTCACTATAACAAAAACACACCTGTCACTTTTACACAGCTAGATTCAGTCTCAAGTGTTGTCTAAAATCAGTCTGTTTTTATGAAAAGTATTCTGCAGCTTAGCGGCACAGTCCTTATTCTTCCCTTGGCCTTTTCCTCTCATACTGTATGTGCAAACACATTCGGGCAAACAGCCAACACACATCCTCCCACTCATCACCACATTCTCAGTTTCCCCTTGTCCTCCTCTGCTGTCTTTTCTTCCCATCAATAAGAGTCTGATATGTCTTTTTTTTTTTTTAAACAAATTATTCCAGGGTGTTGGAGGTTGTTTCTTCATTATGTGTAAAGGAGAGAGAAAAAAATATTTTTTTATTTGAAGTGTCAAGATGTTTATAGGGGACTTGATCTAGGTATATGGTTAGTTGTTATGGTTTCATTAACCAGAAGCGTCAAAGATGGCTGCCTCTATAATAACAGATGTTATTAGTAATAATTATATAAGTGTATTAGTTGGAGATGCTTTTGATGGCAACATTCGGGGGGCCTAGGCATTGTGCCCACACAAAGTAAAGCTCCTCTGAGCTGCACCCCTCCTCAGAAACCTTCCTCACGCAGCTCCTTCAGACTAGTGGCAGCAGCACTTAGCAAACACCTAATTGGAACTGTGTTTCTTCTGAACTTATTATACAGACATCTTATTAGTCCAGTGCTACTAAGACTGGTTGTAAATGGCATAATGAGGAGCATTCTTGTGATAACGTGCTGAAGCCAATGTGTTTGAAAAAGTAGGACCTTCTTAAAGAAACAGAGGCCCGATTTCAAGGCCTGAAAATATGAAGTTGTGTTTGATATATGCAACATTTTTATATTTATAAAAAAGCTGAATGTAATATAATTGATTCTATTTTATAGCACAGTCTGTCTGGAAAATACATAATACTTCCCTCTAATATTTTGATTTAAAGGTCTTCGTGTGTCATAGTAGAGGTTATAGTTAAAAAAGCAAATATTGTTCAGTATTCCATTAAAATTTTCTATTGTCTGCTTACAAAATAAAATATCTTCTCCTTGTCCCCCTGAAAATATCTCATAAGAAGATGGTTAGCAGCACATGGCTTACTCTATAACAGCAAACTTTCTACTGGTGGAGTTCTTCAGTAACAATAATGCAATAATGGAAGGAAAACCAGTTCATATTCATTTAGAAACAATACTAATGTTTTAACACAGGAAGAGTTCAGAAATCAACATTTGGTGGAATAACCAGGAGGTTTTCAATGGGGTTCAGTACAGTGGGCTCTTCATTTTTTCTAGAGCTGTATATATAAAATATATATATTTTTTTTACTGGTAGCTCACACTTCAAGAATAAAAATCAATCCAAAGTTGACTTTCAGACTTCAGCAACAAGAGACAATAGAGTCCGAATCAGTGGTCCCATTAGAACGAACTAATTCTAATCTCAGCCTTACTGATTGATCAATCTCTGTTAAATCATATTTCTTGTGTCCTCTATTATCCATATCCAGCAGCACAGCTCATGCTGCCTAAACATGGCTACATCTTGACGGCTGATTGTGCGCTTTCCTCACTTTGCTGTAGACCTGCTGTCACCTTGTCTGATTTCATACGCCATCATTCTTGGCACACACACTTGAAAATGGAGTGTATCCTTAGATGTGTATGTATGACATATCAGGGATCCTGTTGTTAAGGGGTGACAGTAAAAGTAAAAAGGTGACACCTCGGTGATGATGTGCACTGTGAGCAGTCACAGTAAATGTGACGGCTCATTTACAGGTATATTGCTTGGTGTTTCTTTAAGTTAAAGTGTAGCACTGGGACATTTATGTGTAAAATGGATTAGTTAACACTGATCAGGCTTTTATAGGTTAATATCAAATTTATTTCAAAATTCTGACTTGATGATTTTGACTTTCGGTATTTTAAGGACAGTAACAACACACACAAACTAAATTAAGCACATTTTATTCTCACCCAGCCGTAAAATGTAACAAAAACAGGCCTTGATGCTAGAGAGACTTCAAAACTTGTAACCTATATGTAACAGAATCTCCATATTGGTACATGAGATCTACATCTGTGAGACTGTTGTTAGACTACACTTTATCTTGTTTGATTTAAGGAAATTTACTTTAGTAAATGTGTTAATGAATGCTGTTTTAATGCAACCCCATCTCTTCCTGGTTCTGTTTCACGTGCTTTCCAGAGTGTCAGTGACATGATTTGACAGCTTTAACATAATCACTGCTTTGACTGAATCCTTCTAATGTCGCCATCCCAAAAAGTTTTGGAAACAATTACCGTATTTTTCGAACTATAAGCCGCTACTTTTCTCCCACGTTGTGAAAAGGTGCAGCTTTTCTGCGGATTTTTCTTCAACCACCAGGGGGCTCTTTAGCAGGAAATGAGTCATTGGAAGTCAAAATTGGAAATAAAAGAAGAAAGTGCTAATTTTCAGTTAGAACAAGCACATGCTAGCAGCAGGCACGACGGAGAAATTTCTTCAAACTCATACCCCTTTGTCATGGAAACAACACGAAGAAAAAGATGCCACTTTTAAGTTGAGGAGTATCGATGTGGCTGTACAGGAGGGAAATAGAGCCGCTGCACGTAAACTCGGCGTGAACGAAACCATGGTTCGGTGTTGGAGACACGCCTGCTTTTAATAGCAGATTTATTAAGGACGCAGCCCTCTGCTGTGTCCTTGTGGAAAACCAAGAGCGGCAGAGATTCCAGCGGCTTATAGCCCGGTGCGGCTTATATATGTACGTTTCAAGTTTTTTTTTTTTTTTTTTTTAATTGTAAGTGCGGCTTATAGTAAGGTGCGCTCTATAGTCCGGAAAATACGGTAGTCTGTAAGAAGCTGTCTGACAAATTGGCACAAAACTATATCCTCACTGAATAACAACTTTCTCAAACAAAGAAGAAATGAAACAATGTCGGTTTGCAGATGGATGAAAAAGCCTCTCAAACCTACAGAGAGCTGACTGCATGCTCTGCCTGATGCTTTGGCTGACTGTGTAAATATTTCACTATGTGTCCAGAGGAATTATATCAAAGCCATTTTGCTCAATATTAATGGGTATGTGCAGGACAGCATTTTGGCAGCATGCATTGACTCCTCATATCCTTTTCTTAAACAACATACCAACTGTTTTACAATTCCGGGTTTTTTGTAGGTACTGTATATTTCTTTTTAGGAAATTACTAAAACATCAGGAAACAGAAGCTCAGCCCATCTAAAGATGTAACCACATTACTAAATAATGATCTTATGATGATCAAAAAATGGCTTGATCTTTGGCATATGCATAGACGTAATGTATCAGTTTTTATTTTCCATGTATATTTATACAAATTGATGTAGTAGATCTTCATCTGTCCTTGTCTTTGATTTTCAATACAGAAACCGAATGAGAGGTCAATTAAAAGTTGACAGAATGAACTGACTGATTCTTTGATTTATATAAATATTTAACATGGAAAAAATAGTTAATTTTTGGATTAATCTCTTCCCCAAAAATACTTGTATGAAATGAATGGCTAACTGCCAGGCCTCTATGGAGCTGAATGACTGATCAGCCATTTCATTCAGGCTTGTAGAGGAATGCATGGACTTGACTTGGGTGCTCTGTTAAGAGTGCAGAAAACGATACTTACAAAGCATATACCACAAGTATAACTTAATTTTCAAAGTAATCATTTATTATTTCATGAAGAAATAAAGACTTTATCACTGAAATAACTCTCTTCAGATAATTATAAC
This sequence comes from Girardinus metallicus, assembly GCA_903067095.1. Taxonomy (NCBI): domain Eukaryota; kingdom Metazoa; phylum Chordata; class Actinopteri; order Cyprinodontiformes; family Poeciliidae; genus Girardinus; species Girardinus metallicus. The sequence goes on along the minus strand of CAEGAE010012844.1, from coordinate 6,027 downwards.
AGATCACAACCAAGTGGAATCCACTGTTTTATTGCCAACTAAACAATATAAAACAAGAACTTGTATAGTTTTACAGTTGGCAGAGTTCTGTGAATTTTCACTCTTCTTCATCCCTTTAAAACCTCCTAAATCACCATCCACTGCATCTACCTGCTTAATTCCCTCCTCAACAAGGCAAAAGTATAATAATGGTCCTTCACAGACGTTACTCACCTCTCATAACAGAGAAGAGAGCTCAAGAGTATGAGACTGTCCATCTTGAGATGACAGCTTCACAATTACCTACTTATTGAAAGAATATACTTATTGACCATTAGTCACGTCTCTGGTGAATACCAATAAGTCATCAGGAAACGCGTGCATATGCTGATCTAGCAAGAAATAACTGGTAAGGCTTTCAGACCTTGGAATAAGTTTTACTTTGAATTATGAAGAATGTTTGCAAAAACACTTTTTTTTTTTTTTCCGCTAATGAGAGAGTTCTCAGTAACGGGTTCATGTTTCAGGTTCCATGCATGTGTTGGGCCTTAGTTTGTGTCTGTGAATGAGATCATGCCTGAAGTGGCTCAGCCGTGTGTCTGCTCACCCTGATGAAGTGGGAAGTGATCTCCGGATATTTCCTGAGGCAGGATGGAGGTTTATCACACCCTGGAAGAGTGTCATGTTTTGTACTTGTGGAAGTGAGAATTAACTCACATTTAGGCCTGTTTGTTCAAGATGTTTGTTTTATGGTAAAACCTGATCCTCACTTCCAAAAGACTTTTTTTTTTCTCTCATTAAGCATAAAGTTAGTTGCAGAACATGTCTTTGCATTGCTGCAGTTGGTAAAATAAGTCACAGATGTACTTGTAAAATGTAACTGTTGTTGTATGACTGGCCAATTAATCTCAGACCTGATTTATTCCAACTGGTATATTTAAGAACCTCAATTGATACTTATAAATCATGAAGGAATCTGCCTAGTCTGGCTCACGGCTCTGTTTATGACCATTACAGCAGAAAATTTAGAATATAATGTAATGCAGTTAATGTAATGTTTGTGAGTTAAATCAGTAGTTCAACAGATGATTAATGTGGATAGTTTACTCTGTTGGTTAAATTAGCACTTTGAAATGGTTTATCTGGTAGAGAAGACCAGAAGAAAAAAAAATTACTGGACTTCCCTACAGTTTTTCAAATATTTTTTATATAATTCCTACACATTTACATTTAGATGGTAGGAAAAAATTGTGTCTTATCCATTGCTAGTGTAGTCCATAGAAGAATAATGAGTTTGACATTAGCTTTTGGGAATGTAAAAGTTTTGGGGGGTTTTGTTTTACAGGACATAAAACAACCTTAGATTAATCCGTTGGAATCTGGTAATCCTAATTGAGGTTATCACCTGGCTTTTTAGACACAGTTCAGTTGTCAATAATAGGCATTAAAGTATTCCAAGGTTTTAGAAAGCTACACCATCAACAGTTGTAAGTGTTGCTGTCATACCATTCCTACAGTTTAATGTCCTTTTAATGAGATACCAGAGACAATAGCAATGTGCCAATATTGGTACATTCCCTCCTCCACATGTTACTGTACACTGTTGGCCAGCTGGTTGAAAGTAAGAGTGGTGTACATTTCCCTTGCTGATTAGAAAGACAAATGTTGGGTTTGGATTTCTGGTTGGAAAAAAGTCGTGGTGGGAAAACTAAAGGACTAAAATGGCATCCATCACTCTTGTTGTAATTCCACTATAGTCATAGCCCAACCAAATAACTATTTAATAAATACTCACGTTGCTTTGGTTACTCGGTAAAGAACAAAGTGGCAAAAGTGAATATTATTTGGCATAACTAGCGTGCACATACAATGTTTAAGTCAAGAGCTGCGCTAATATATTGAATGACATTGCAATATCAATGTGTGCAATTTGGCAATCACAATAAACTCTCTCAATGCAGTATTTAGTAGGATATTATAAGTTATATGAATGCAAATTCTTCATGCCAATGATAATTTAAACTGGTTGGATAGACTTTGCGCTCAATACCTCTGCTTGATATCATTTTAGTGGCTAAGATGCAAAAGCTCAAGGCGAGTGATGGGAACATGTAGGATAGTTGCAAGTAATGCCATTTGCTTAACTTTGTACTTTGCATCATAGCCAAAATAAAATAAAAACTACAGGTAATATTATTCTAATGTCAGCTTTAAGTATGTTGACCTATTTTGCTAACAGATTATGTAGTTGCTCCTTTTCAGTTTTAGATAAAAACTATTAGATCATGTTATACTTTTGTTCATATTATTTTTATTTTAAATTATGAAAGTACCATTTTTATCTGAATTTTATCTCACTATGGGAATCTCATACTAATCCACCCTAGATTTATCAGAGCATAAAAAAGATTCAGACACCAAAGGCATAGAAAAATGCCAGTTATGAAGGCCAAAGGTAAAGAAGTGCGTTCCCTTATTCCCATCTCTGACAACTTCTCCTTATCTCTGTTCCTACGAATGAAACTCCAGGAAGGCATTCGTCATGCTATAACCTTTAGGATTTTAAGTTACAGCAATCATTAACAGCCTGACGATAGAAAAGATGATAAAACAGAGAAATAATGTGCTGCAGACATAACCACGTCACACATTAACAGCAGGGTCCCAATAATGTCAGATGTCAAATTGAAAGCCTGCTGCAATAAAAGCAACAAATCTGCAGAGAACAGTATATGCTGTGTTCTGGTGTGTATTGATACTTATTTAAAAATAAATCCTTCATAAAGGTTTCTCACATTGTGGGTATATTTCTCAGTGACTTTTATTCCTTATTGTTTAAGCTATTTCTAAGTAATTTACTTAAGATCTATGCCATTCAGCTTCTGCTGTGGTCTCTAACTGCTGTTCAAAGTTATTTCTGTAGTCTTTGAAGTCATATTAAATTAATGACGTGGGAGAAAAATGTAATTAACTTACTTTCAAAGCAGTTGTCCATTTCATGATAAGTTGAAAACGATTCCCCCCATTTTAATATTCTTTGGACTTTTTTTATTCATGTTTAATTTCTTATTCACGCTTATTATGAATAAGATATAATTTTAGCGATTTCGTTTTTATCTTACACAGATCCCCAATACACTAAGTGCAGCATAAAACATAATTTACCCAGCGTCAGAAAGTAGGAATAGGATAGTTAGTCACCGTCACGTTACCTGGACATCATCAGTCTGTAAAGCCTGTTGATGTAGGAGGTGCTGGATGTTCTGTAAGTTGGCATGACCTTCACTTCCTAATTGGTTCTGCACGAACACTCAGAAACCTTGTCAGTTTGATAAAGAGTCAGAGGGAGTGATGGTGAAAAACAGGTTGAGTGGTGGAGATAGTAAGTGGTAGCAGCAGAGAATTGGTTTTTCAAATGCATGCAACCCCTAGCATGTTTTCTCTGTTTGAACACCTGATTGTCTTAACACCGGTACATCTCAATAGGATAGAATAATGTCAAAGTTAAATTAATTTTATAATTAAGTTGAAAAACTGAAACTCATACATGGATTCACTACACACACTACACTAACGACTGTTCCAACCCTGATATATCTCTAGTAAGTGATGATATATTGGCATAGTAGAACAGAATCCTAGTTTACAGTGAATATTTGAATTGTGAAACTACAGACAATGATAATGACAAGAAATGATATTCAACCTATTACATTGCTGAATGATTTTAAAACACTACAGTGCAAAATGTAAGTTAAATCTTGGAATCTTGTCTTTATGCAGTGTTCTCATTAACTTTGCTGTTGGCCCTTAAATGATCTGCATTGACAAAAAAAAAGCAATGAAATGATGATAAAATCCTAAAGCAGCATTGTACAAAATTTAAGTTGGATGTAATTTGCTAAATTTATTATGAAATTGCAAACTGTTGATAATCGCAGATCATAAGATCCAGTTCTACGTAATTTAATAGTTTATCCACAAAGTATTTTATGAGGTGCCCAGTAATGTAACCCGTTTTTAGCTGCTGTCAGTTACTGTTGCTTGGTCTGTTATAAATAGTTTGAGCTAAATGAAACACAGAGAATGCGTTATTCATAAATTTTAAATTCTTTGAGATTCCTAATATTTTTTTGAATCCAGACCAATGTTAAAAAATGAAAAATCTAAACTTTTAATTGCTACTAAACATTTAATCCTATTGTACTACATATTAACAGGACTCTTACTACTGCTAAACTGTATTACCTCTTGGAATTGTTTTATGCTCAACCCTCCAGCAGCCCTAAATCAGTAGCTTGCTGCTAGTAGTAAAGATGTAAGAACACTTTAAAGCCGGCAGGCCACATAAAATCTACCCATTCCCTTTCATTTGTCAACCTCTCCAAAAGCATTCAGCTACATTTTGTTAGATGAATTTGCCTGAATTTGCTCACTGGCACAATGAGAATCTCATGCACAGAAGAGCAAACTGCAGGAGAGCAACTGCAGGGAAGCAAACTGTCACTGCTTCCCTAATTATCGTTCTTCAGAGGTTGGTGCAGAGGGAAACATTACCGGTTCAGGATATTACATCCATCGATCAGTCACACACTCTTGCATGCTCTAGACTAGATCGTTAATGTGGAACCGTAAAAATCCCTTTTCCTCCCAGAAGGGGTAGATTGTAATAAAGTGTTGTCTTATTATATAGACTGTTGGTTACATTATGAATCTTCCACTGGATTCACTGTTTTGAGTAGCAGGTAGAACATTTGATAAGCATAATTTGTGAAATGGTTGGTTCTCAAAAGAATCTAACTCTGACCAAACGGAGATAATGGAACCTCCACAGACAGAGACCTTATTTAATACAGTAGCAGTGAAAGGTCAAAGTGCAGGATTTAACAGATTATCTGTTAAAACTGTTAAGAATTTATTAATTAATCAGATTAATTTATTTTTTTGCAAGACTTTAGAACTAAATAGAAGAAATAAAATAATTTTTTAAAAGAAAAGTTATCCTTCCAAATGTAAATTTGAATCAAATTTGTGTAGATTTGTTTGTATTTTTGAGTAAAAGTCGATGTCATCCACTGAAAGTTTTCACTTTTATTTGTTGTAAATACACAAAATCAAAAGCCCTGACAAGGAAAACAAATCCTGAAGGTTCACTCCTGCTCTTTAATGTCTCGTTTAATGAGATGACCGATAAAAAGGCAAGAGGTTTTGCCAGCTTTATGGAAACCCAGCACGGCCCCTCCTCCACTTATTGCTAACTACTATGCTCTTAGACAAATTAAAGTATTTTCTTTTGGAAATGTTGTGTATTAATTCTATATTTCTATTTTTATTATTTATCATTTAGTTGTGAAGATCAAAATAAAAATAAGTATGTTTTGGATATCATCATTTTAAGTATAACAATCAATGTTATTTTAGCAACTTTTATAAACTGTTGCTTATCTGTGAGATTATATTGTACATTTTTCAAATTTTTGCTAAAACCTTGATGTCATAGCTTTAGTCATGATCATCTACCTCTTACTCTTGCACTAAACAGACTTTATGTTCCTTGAAATTACCTTCTCACCAAAATTTCAAATTTCAAATATACGTTTATGATTTTATGCTCACTTTCTTGTACATCAGTTTTCATTTTTGCAACATTTTGTCCAAAATACACTGTTTCTCAGCTGTTGTTCTCAGCCAACAGCTGAGAAGCAGTGAGAATATTTAAAAACAGATGTGGCAAGATAGAACTTAAAGACAGGAAGATGTATTTTATGAAACATCCATCCATCACTTTTCTGTTCACCCTTGTCCCTTAATGGGGTCAGGAGGGTTGCTGGTGCCTATCTCCAGCTACGTTCCGGGTGAGAGGCGGGGTACACCCTGGACAGGTCACCAGTCTGTCGCAGGGCAACACAGAGACAAACAGGACAAACAACCGTGCACTCACACACTCACACCTAGGGACAATTTGGAGAGACCAATTAACCTGACAGTCATGTTTTTGGACCGTGGGAGGAAGCCAGAGTACCCGGAGAGAACCCACGCATGCACAGG